>VZRR01007056.1:0-15583 GCA_013398015.1 Oreocharis arfaki
TGGCTGGAGCCACTGCCCGAAACCCATGGTTCTTGAAACCGGGCCAGTTGTCTTAACCCTGCCTGTCTCGACAGGAACCGCTGCTTTTCACACTCACCCCTTCGGCTCCCATCACCCCTTCATGCTCACATCATCTCCTCACATTTCCATCACCCCTTCACATTCCCATCATCCCGCCTGGAGCAGCCTCGTCCCGCCTGGAGCAGCCTCATCCCGTCCCACACACCCAGACTCAGGGGCACAATGAGCTGTGCACATTGTGTCCTGGTGGGTGACAGCCAGGGGTAGCTGTTCCCAGGCCTGCTTGGTAGAGGTGGGAGGCCAAAAAGAGTTGGGAACTGACTGAATAAAAAGCATCTTGAAGATGCGAGATGAGTATCACGCCAGCACGGCATGGAGTTAACAGAAGAATATCGGTTTTCACATGAAGTCTGTTTGATTGTATTTAGGTAGCACAAACTTCAGACCACAAACGGCAGAGCAGAGGGAGAATATGACTCACAGATGTCAGCTTACCGGCACGGAGAAAAAAAGTCATTAACAACCAGCTCTTGTGGTTCTTGTCGCTATGAAAGTTTGTAACAGCCTCCGACTGTCTGGGGCAGATCAGGCTGCTCCCATCAAAGATGGGCTCAAGTGAACACAGGTCATGGTCACTGCCCAGCCCTTGGGATGGACCAGGGTCCCGCTTGCAAAGACCCCTGAAACCTCCCAAGGCCCCGAGAGATGAGCTGCAGATGCAAACGCTGCAGCTCGGATTATTTCGCTTCTGCAGCAGGGCCTTTCTCAGCCACCACGGGCGTATTTATAGCAGGAGCTTTGTGCAACCGAAAGAAGCTGCGAGGTGCCGGGGCCAGACGTGGAGAGCTGGCTCTGGCTGCACACACGGCTTTGCCAAGGCAGGCAGATCGAGCAGCAGGAGGGCTGAGAGCTGGCAAAGCCGGGCAGGGGGCTCCAGCCCAAAGATCGTCTTCCTCACCCAGTGACAACCTGTCCCATTCCCAATTTTACAGGCAGTCTTGTTGCCAGGTTACTTGCAAGCTCAGTTCTGGGCTACCTATTCCTGCAGCCGTGCTGTGATGGAAAACCTCCCTCCACTGAGTCCGAGGGCTCGGGAGAACCTGAGCAGTGCTCAGGGTTGGAAATCTCGGCTGGTGGTTTGAAACCTACCACAGGAATGAGCCTGGAAATCGGAAGGTGGAAAGAGGGTGGCTGCAAGGATCAAATGTGGCCCCTCCCCGGGACAGGATCGTGTGCTTGCACCTGCCCTCTGTTTGGGTTTCTTTCTTCCCCCTACAGCAACAATTGAAGGAAGAAACCACAGAGAGATTTAGCAGAACGTTTCTAGTTGAGAATCAAAAGAGGATTCAGGAGAAACAGCTGCCTGATCTCTGATCCCTCCCGAGCGGGCTTGGGAAGAGAAACCCGATGCAGTTATCAGAGCCCCCCAGTCCTTCCCTTCCTGCGCTCGGCCGGGCTGGGATCCCGCGGCAGGGAGAGGAGGGAGCTGGCGGGGTGCGGGTTCGTGCAGCTGCCGGCGGAGCCAGCGCGAAGCACCTGCGGTCCCAACCGTATGGAAATGACCCCCCCGGGCGGAGCGCGGCTGCAGCGAACCACAAGCCCCGGGCCGAAACAGGGGAGGAGGCGCGGCGAGGTCACTGGGACTCGCCCAAACACAAACTGGGACAGGCTGCTGCTGGCACACGGCACAAGGCTCTCCTGGGCAGAGGATGGAGCTGCCAGGGACTGAGATGCAGCAAGGGGAGGCAGCGGGTGCCCTGAGGCGTCTCTGCTTCAGCCTTGCTCCCCTGGGCCGATGCTTTTGGCCCAGCCTCTCCTGCGGTGTCACAGTCTCGAGAACTGGCTGAACTCCAGGGCACCTGTGCTGGAGATCGTTCTCTTCTGGACCACGTCAAAGCCGCTAATAAAGACCTTTCTCACAGCTTGTGTGGTTTTTATTCGGAGAGATCCACACGCTGCTGGCATCCCAGCTGAGCCCTGATCCCGCACAGCCAAGGACACCGAGCCCAGCTTGGTGCAGGGTGGCTGCAGAGGAGCTCTGAGCTTTCCCTCACCCGCTCGCACCTCCCCAGACCTGTGTTCCGTTTTGCTGGTGCAACGCATGGCAACCCCTACACGCAGGGAAACGCTTCCAAAAGTAGCGCCAGGGCAAAAATCCCCAAAGGGGAGGAAAAGAACAGAGTAGCTGCGGACGGAGGTTTCCTCCCAGGGCAGCTGAATCTCTCCTTCGAACTCCATCCCAGCAGCCGCCTTAATTTGTGTTCACTTCAGAGCTGCGACATGAAAGCCCTGGCTCTGAGCTCCAGCTGAGCCGCTCAATGGCTCAGTGTTCGCAGAAGGCATGGAAGGAATCCATTGATTAGTTTCTTCAGCTGGGATGTGACCATTCCGAGCCCAAGACCTGCCAAACATGACTTCGCCCCAGCAACTGGTTCCTATTTGCTGCTCGAAGGCTTTAGAGAAATCTTTCCTCTCCCCCATCCAAGTCTCGCCCTCATTTTCCACTGGGTCGTTACGGAGCGTTAAAATCCCCTCAGGCTGTGCCCGGGGAGGGAGGACGCGGGGCTGGAGAGCGGCCCTGCAGCACAGAGACGGGCGATAACCATCTGCCCTCCCTCCACAGCGCGGCCCCGCTGTTTGCAACTGCTGGGGACAAAGAGAGGACGGGCAGTAATGGCCCATTGTCCCCAGCGCCGCTGACTAACCTGGGGTTAGCAGAACAATGATAATTATTATTCATTTAGCTCTTAGGAAAGGTGTCAGGAGAGCGGAGCCTTTGCCGTGATTTCCGAACCTTCCATGACCTCTCTCCTGGCTGGGGTGACTCTTTCACTTCTCCACGGCCAAATTCACTCCTGTCCCAGCCCAGGGCAGCTGCTGGCTCTTCTTCAGATGCCACGGAGCTGGGACAGCTTCTCCTTTCCCTCGCGTTTCCCTGTTCTCATCCCAGCAGGAATTAGGTGTAACTTCTGGTCTGGAGAAGGAGCTTTTCCGAGCACAAAACGGGGTGAAATACAACGGCCACGGAATAACGCGGAGCATCCACCCAGCTGTAATGGCCAGGAAATGAAGAACACCATATCCAATTAAAACTGCAGGGGGATATTTATGGCAGAACGTAATTAGCCAAATTGGAGCCTTCCCCAAAACTGCCGTGGGATTTTTAATGACCGTGAGCGGTCAGGGATTGAGTTTGATGTTTTGTCAAGTAAACAATATCCAGAGGGCATGAGACACAAATCAGGAGCAAAGGGGAGAGGCAAAAAAAAAAAAATCCAAAACAACCTGTCCCGCAATTCCAGGGAGAAACCGAGACATGAAAGGATTTATCGTAACGGGGACATTGTTGGAAGGAGCAGCGGCCACCACTCCGAAAAAGGAAAGAGCAGGGAGGTGGCCCTGGGTGTGGAGGCGGCCCTGTGCAATGAGAGGAAAGAGCAGGCAGCTGCCACGGCCGTTCCCCTGGGAGATACCTTTCCTGGAATTTAAAACGATACGAGAAATTCTTTCAAGCGCCGTAATAGCTGGGAAGTATCGGAGTATCTTGGTAAGCGGAGGCTGGATTAGCCTTGCTGACTCCAGCCTCTCGTTGGCAAGCAGAGCTCGTTAGTGGCACATCCTGCGTGTGCCCCCGGGCGGGCTGCGGGAGCCGGGCCGCTCTCAGACCCAGCGCCGGGGTCCTGGAGGTGTTGACCGAGCCCCAGATGTGGCCCCTGGGGTCCCCTCGCTGCGGGGCTGGAGGCACGGAAAGTCCCCAGCCAGGGCAGTGTTCCCGCTGGGATCCCCAGCCCTGGGCCGGCCCAGCCGCGGGCCATGGCTGCCACAAAGCGCTCCTGTGACCGACTGTCCCCGGGCTCGGAGCCTCCGCGGCTCCTGCTCTCATTAAGTCCCGGCGGGGAGGGCTCACAAAAGCCGCTTTGTGGCCAGCGGGGGTCAGGGCTCGGCACGCAGAGCCACAGCCCCGTCACACGCCGGGGGACCCCGAGCAAGCCTCACGAGCTGCCCGAGCATGTCCCAGTGCCCCCCAGAGGTGCTAATCCCGCATCTGAGGGGCTGCTCTGGGCTCCAGCAATGCCATCCCGACGGGAATTTCGTTGGCGGGGTGCGGTCACTCACTCGTGTCCCCGCTGGATGGAAAATCCTCCTAAACTGCTCTGCAGAGCTGTTTGCTCTCGGGACATTCTCCCGCTCCCCTCGAGCCACAGCAGCGAGCTCTCGGTACCCTGAGGGGTTTCGCTGTTGAACTCCGACACCCACAATCACCCCGGGCACGTGCGGCTGATACAGAGCAAATCTCCCCTGCAGGACCCCCCTCCCGCCTTTGCTCAGATCTCTCCGGCCTCACATCTCTCCCCTTCAGAGCACAAACGAAGCAGCCAGCTCAGGTTTAAGCAGCACAGCTCTGCTCGTGGCTGTGCTCTCGGTATTCACCAGCCTTTCCTTGCTGAAGCGATCCCTGGCAGCCCTTGAAATTCCCATGCCTGGGACGCACGGAGGGATTACGAAGGAGAGGCAAAGGGATCATTGGTCATGAACGTTCTCCTGACAGCCGGGCTGAGATCACTGACACCTCTCTGCCCTTTCCATCTTTCAAAAACCCACCAAAACAGCACCCAGTGCTTCACCAAGCCCCGAGGGACAGCCACATTTCACTTTACCGAGGTCCAAGAGCCACACAAGCACCTCCCAAGGAAGGTCAGTCCGGCTCCAAGCTCTGGTAGAGAATCCACAGTCTGAGAGGTGGCAGGCACCAGGAGAATCCCATGCTCGCAGCCAGCTGGAAGTGACCAGCCCAGAAAAATGAACCACAGGACTGCAGTGACCCCCAGGTTAACGCCGCGGCCCAGACAGAGGGGTTCGAGTGATGGAAGTTTAGTTCCTGGTCGATATTTCCACCTCTGTGCCTCCATCCCCTTTTTTGAGGACCCTTTCTCCCTTCCCAATGAGCTGGGAGTTCAGCAGTTCAGCATTCCCTTTTTCCCCAAGGGAAAAGCTCAGGGGCTGGGGCCTTGATGGAGTCTCTCCAGAGGGAGATCTGAGGGGAAAGCTCAGGAAGGAGAACTGGGATTTCCATGGCTGGTTGCACAGGACCCTGGGAGGCACAAACCACTGAGATCCAGCAGCCAAGGCTCCTCCATCCCAAACCGCTGCCCTGCCACGGCCGCGAGGTGACAGGTGCACACAGTCAGTCTGGAGAGATAATTCAGGGATGGGCACGATTATCCCAGAGCACGGGAATTCCAGGGTGAGACCCACGGCCCTGGCACCGCCCTGCCCAGAGAGGCTCTGCCAGCAGCGACACCCCCAGAATCGCCCCTGGGATGAGGGATCCGCCTGCAAGCGCGTCTCAAAGAGGAATAACCTCCTCTCCTGCCATTGTCCGCGCTTGGCAACCCGGCCTGGCAGCGAACAAACGCCAGGGAAATATTCCTCCCTACACGTGTTTGGGTTTTTCGGGGTGGTTTTCTTGGCCGCCGCTCCTGGCTCGGCAACAATGCCCGGCTTGTTCGGCCCCGCGCTGCAGGCCAGGCTTGAATGGATCTGTCTAAAATTATAAGCGGGGCAGCCCCCGGGCCCTGCGAGATCACAGAGCCCACGCTGGGGCTGAACAAAGCCCCCGCTATTTCCCAACAATTAGCCCGGCTAAAAGGACATCTATCCGCTGCCATCGGAGCCACCACGTGCCTCCCAGCCAGCCCATTGTGCGGCTAATTAAATAACACGCCTCTCTCCCCGGGAGCGGCTCCTGATTAGCTCGCCCAAGGTCCTAAATCCTTGCGGGTGTGAATGGGAACAGCTGCTGGGCAGGGAATCGCGGCTCCAGAGGGGACGTGGTCACCCCGGGACAGCCACGGGTGATTTCAGGGGGGTTAAGGGACCTTAAAGCCCACCCAGTGCCACTCCTGCTGTGGCAGGGACACCTTCCACGGTCCCAGGCTGCTCCAAGCCCCATCCAACCTGGCCTTGGGCACTTCCAGGGATCCAGGGGCAGCCACAGCTGCTCTGGGCACCCTGTGCCAGGGCCTCCCCACCCTCAGAGGGATTAATTCCTTCCCAGTATCCCATTAAACCCACCCTCGTCCAGTCTGAAGCCATTCCCCCTCATCCCATCTCCAGGAAGCTGAGATCCCGAGATCCAGGAGGGCTCAGCATACTCTGCTTCCCTTTCCACCTCCCAACTGCCTGCAGCAAAAGTCGTGAAAACAGATGATTTATTTATTATTTTTCATGCTTTGCAAAAATCAGATGCAAGTATTTTTTCTAAATTTGTTCCTGGCTGACACAGACCAGTTTGTTGTAGGGGTTTTTTTTTTCTTTTTCCCACACTTCTCGTTGGATTAAAGCAGTGAAAAGAAAATAAACAAGGAAAATGTTGTGTCATTCAACCAGAGCTAAAACTTTCTATTTTTGCACTTTTAATATGGGAAGGAATTGCAAAATGGAAAAAAAAAAGGCCTATTAAAAGTAATTTGTTAACGAGCTCTTTTCACCCAGTTCACCTCTTCGAGGAGGGTTCTGTGGGAGGGGAAGGTCTTGGGTGAGGATGAGGCAAAAGGGAAGCTGGGAAGGCCGATTTGTGCTCTGTGAGATGAAACAAAACAACCCCTGGGGCTTGGGGTTTCCTTCCAACCTGAAAAGGAGTTCTGGGAAGCGAAGAAAATCCACTCAGATGATGAATCAAACACCTCAGGGCTCCCTGAAATGTCCTGGGCCACCACAGCCATCATCCATCCCTAGGGAAGGTGGACATGGACCTTCTCAACACCCAACCTGCAGCAGCTCGAGCCCAGAGCCTCAGGAGGATTTTGTCCCCATCCCAGCCCGGTTCCTCGGGCTGAGCTCCAGCACAACATCCCAGAACCCCTCAATCACTGCAGATGTTCTGCACCTTTCCCCACACACTCCCAAGACCCGGAAGAAATCCAGTTCCCTCTGTCAAGGCCCCAGTCAGCAATAGCTGCAAATATCCCCCTTAAATCATCATTTCCCACCCCCGGCTATTCCAATCATCGTTTTCACACCGAGGGAGCCTGGCTGCAGGACTGGGAAGGTGGGGCAGCAGATTAATGAGCTGATTTCCTGTGGACCTGCGGCTCCAGGCTGGAAGCAGCTGGACCTGCTGCTGCTGCTGCAGACGGAGCTCCATGCACCCAAGGGAAAGAGAAAATGCCCATTCCTCATCCCTTGTGGGGAAGAGGCAGAGGAGGAAGGACACAGAGGAGGAGGAGGCAGAGCTTGGTTTGGTTCTAATGGGAACCAAAGCTGGCTCGTGTGCTCCAAACCCACCCTGGGGAGCAGCTGCTGGGGGAGCTTGGCTGGGAAAAAGCCGGGGAGCTTTAGGAATGCATCAGGGAATTATTAATCAGTGTGTGTGCATACCCGTGGGGTTTCACTGGAAAAGCACAGGGATAACTCGATGCATGTCAATGCTGAAATCATATTTACCCTGCACTCAGGAAATGCACAGGTTTTCACCAAATAGCCAAATTTTACAGGGACGCATCCACACGGCCAGGAAAAACATCACTGAAAGATGTGCTGCAGCTCACACGAAGGCCCAGAGGGGGCTGCACGAGAGTCCAGCCCCAAACCCAGTTTAACACAGCCCAGGAGCAGCGTCCTCAGCCCTCAAACCACACAGCCAGGTCTGAGAGCTCCATTCATCCCAAACTCCCAAATAAAGGGTGGGAGCCAAGAAAAAGCTGCCTCCCCTCACCCAGCCAGTGCCCTCGATCCCAAAGCTCTGGGAATGGCTCCACAGCCACTTGATTAATAAGGGCCCGGGGGGAAAAAGCGTTTATATAACCTCGTCTTCTCTAAACTTCCTAAGTGCTTCAGAAAGTGGCTGCCCTGGAAACCCAAACTGGAAACGAAAAATATTATCCTGCCATTTATAAACATCCCTGGTGCTAATGAAGTGAGGAGCGGCAGCGACGGCCAGCCAGGGCGAGGTGCTCTCGGCAGGCGTGGGAGAGCCCCAAAACCCCCTGATTTCAGGTGGGTGGGGAGGGGAGAGTTCTCCCAGCATGATCCAGTGCTGCTGGAGCTGTGAGGCCCCGGGCAGGGATTTGGGAAGAGGGATGGGGTTACGGAAGTACAGCTGTGCTAAAGGCAGGGGCAAATGTGGGGGGAGAAGGGCAGGGTGACCACAGCCAGGCAGGAGCGGGTGGGAGAAACCCCCAAATCCATTCCCTGAGCTCAGAGCGTGGCCGGGCTGAGGGAGCACGTCCTGCCCCTGGAAAGCAGGGAGGGAATTTCGGTGCTTGCTGCGCTCCAGCCTCCGTGGGATGAACTGCCCAGGCCGGGCCGCTCGTGCAGGTCAGCAGAGCACGGCTGTTTACACTGAATAAACACAGAGCAGCCCAAATTTAGCTCTCGGGTTCAACCACCCCGCGCCTTGCGGCCCCCCAGCCACACATCCCAGCCAGAGAGCCAGGACAGCAGAACGCCCCAGCCCATCGCTCCTTCTGCTGTCCCTGCTGGCATTTCCCACGGAGGTTTGTTTTTGCATCAGCACCAGAAAACGCTGAGGTTTGGCTGGAAATATTTGGATTTAGTTTTGACAAAATATTGATGATTTCCGCCCGAGGATCTGTCACTTTTGGCAGCAATGAGGAGAAAAGTGGAAAAAAAGAGAGGTTTTTCCTCAAGATACGGGGACTGAGCTGACACCCAGCCTGGGACTCGGCACAAGGGGAAGGAGAAGCAAAGCTACTGGGCTGCCTTATTATGCTGTCAGTCTGATTAGTGCAGAGCAAGGAAAACTGCTCCCACTTCCACAGCGTGGCTGTTTGCCTGCATGGAAACACCGCCAGAGCTGCCGGACATGGGAGGCCTCTGCTCTCCTGGGGTCAGGCGGGGGATGCACACAAAGCAGAGCTCTGGACACCTCTGGGGATGCCTCAGATACCCCAAAGTTGCTCGTGGTGAGGAGCTGGTCCAGGGCAGGAGGAGATGCCAGCTTTATTTCCATCCCTGCCTTCCAGAATTAGTCCTGTCTCCGGAGCCTGGAAAACTGGGTTGAAATCTCCCAAGCGCAGACTCTTCTGCAAGATGCCTGGAACTGACCAAATTAGAATTTTTCCATGAACAGGCTCCCTTGGGACATCTATTCCTTTTTTCCTTTTCTACCTCAGTGCTGACATCAGTTTGACCAAAGCAAGAGCCCCCCTGGCCCTGCCTGAACCTCAGATGTGGAGAGTGAATCACACAGACCAGGGACAAAGGCATTCCTGACTCCTGGAAAAGAGCTGCTGCTGACTTAAGGAGAAGGAGTTTGGGCTGGATCTCCTTAGAAATCAAACCTCCCCTTTGGTGGAGCAGTTTCTTTTCTCCATTTCTCCTAAACATCCAACCCTGGCACGACTTGAGGCTGTTTTCCCTTGTCCAGCCTCTTGTTACCCATGAGAACTGGGCCCCACCCTGCTGCCAGGGATTTGTGGAGATCCCAGCTTTGCATCCCAACCTGCCCTTGCAGCATCAGAGGAAGGAAAGGCATCAGAAGAGAAGCACTGGCTCTAAGAGGGGATCAGAGGTCTCCAAAGCAGCTCCCAGAGCACGGAGAAGCTCCTTTGTTGAGCCTAAAGCTGAAAATGAGCCCATGGGCAAATGCCACCCTCCATCCCAAGCTGTTCCCACACCTCACTGAAGCCGCTTGGAGGCACGCAAGTGAGTGTCCCATGGCTGTCCCATGGGGAAACCAACACCCCAACACCCGCAGGGCCTCCTTATCCCTGCCCATCCCTCCCCAGGACCAGCTGCACAGAGAGGAGCCACGTCCCAGCTCTGGTCAAACAGCCAACAATTGACCCAGTGTAGCTTTTCCAAAGCCTATTGATCCCAAAGCTCGTGGGGGAAGGTCCGTCCGGAGGGCTGGGAAAGTCCAGCACGTGTTGAGGGGGTTGGAGGCAGCTCCAGGGCCGGCCACGCCGGCAGCCAAGGATCACTCCAGATCTCTGTGTGTAATCCAAAGCACTCGCACAGCCCCGCTCTCCAGGGAGCCCCAGCCACTCTCCTGACCTTGCTGAATTAAGCACGGCCATAAAATGTGCACTGAATGAATCATCTGCATCTCTAACGTGAGAAACGGCTGTGCAGGGGCTCACGGGAGCGGCTGCAGGGATTATGGGATCTCACTCCAGTGGAAGGCAGTGGGGTTTGGATACCTAAAGACTTTCTGGTAAGTGATGCAGCCAAGGCCTTCCAAACCCCAGCGGTGAGACTCAGCCTGGTCCCCAGATCTTATCCCTGAGAACCCTTCTCCCATAAAAAGCCAGGTTGGACAGGACCTGGAGCAGCCTGGCCCAGTGGAAGGTGTCCCTGAGCAGGGGACAAGATGAGCTTTGAGGTCTCCCAGCCCAAACCATTCCGGGGTTCTCTGATTCCATGACCATGGGTGCTGGGAAGAGTCACCAGGACTGGGAGCTCGGGTGGATGAACCCCCCACTGCCTGGGAAGAGGAGGTTGCACTGCGGGGTCCCTCCAGCCCAAGAGCTGATTGCTGCAAAGCTGGGGTGCAGAGGGATCTGGGGGAGCAGCAAGAGATCAGGGACCCCACATCCCCCCGGGGCTCCAGGCAAGGTGTGAAACGTCAGAGGCACAAAGCAGGTTCTGGTAAAGGGGGTGCAGGGACCTCCTTTGGAAGGCTCAGCCCTGGCTCTGCTCGGAAAAGGAGGAATCCTTCCCATTCCCAATTCACTGCAGGGACTGATTTCTATCCCATTTTAGAAGGAGAGCAGAGAGATGCGACCCCTTCCAGGGCTTTCAAGGAATACCCATCCTAACGCTGCCCTTCAGGCCTGGCACTTCTCCTTCCTGCTCTTCCCCTCTCCATCCTGGATAAACTCCCGGAGCTGTGCTGGGGCACAGGACAGTCCCATCCTCCTGGAATTGTCTCTGTGTTGGAAATAACAATTAAAGGAACAGACAGACCATCCTAATTGACCTCCTCCCCCAAATGTCTGACAGCAGTTTCTCAGGCTGAAGTGATGCAAATAGCTCAGATAAGGCTCAGATAAAGTATCTGTGCTCTCAAGGGCTTATCTGAGCTGAACACCAACTCCAAAACTCCTGAAATTTGCCCCGTGGGACTGTCTCTGGAGCTTGATTTCCATCTGAAGCCCCCGACCTCCAGAGGCTGCAGAAACAGCTCCTGTTCAAATGCATTCTTGAGATAGCAGGGTGGGACCCGGCAGGTCTGCAGCTCCCCTATCGCGGCTATCTGGGATTTGCCTCCTGGTGGGAATGTCGCAAGAGCGGGGGCTGACGGCTCAAGGAACCGGTGACGGCACCTTTCACCACCCCCGGGGCCGAGGGAAAACCTTCTCCGGCTCTGATGGAAACATCACTTTCCCTTGGCTCGAGATTGTTCCGTGCTGGCTTTGGCTTCCGGGTCCTGCTCAGCGATTCCAGGCTTGTGGGACAGCTCAGGGCGCTGGGAATTCCATCAGGGACCGTGGCAGTGTGGGCATTGTGATGAGATTTGACCTTTCTGAGCCCAAAATCTCTCCGGGTTCTCTGACAATCCCAGCCCGGCAGGAGGCAAAGGGAGTCAGCAATCCCTGGGACAAGAGTGATGGAGCCATTCCCCCAGGCTCTGATATTCACTTACAGAATATGCAGAATATACAGATCTCCTGCTTAGAGATCCGGCCTTTCTAAACACACAGAGCTGCAAAAGCTGTGAGAGCCGGGAGTGGCACCCACTCCTGGTGCACAGCTCGGGATGGGAGAGGAGCTGGGAAGTCCAAGGCCAGGCCCGGAGAGGATAATTGGGATCTCTTTAAGTCGGCACAAAGGCCCCTGGGCTCCCTCGCACCTGGGCTAAGACCATTCCTTGTCCTGTGGCAGCACCATGGGTCTCCCATCTCCCGGCCAGATCCCAAATTCCATGTGCTCTACAGACACAGGAGTAAGAGAGAGTAGGAAGGATCCCTCCCTGGAAGGTTTGCAAGCAAAGAATCCACAACCTAATCATTTATACACCTCGTGCAAATCTGGCCAGGATGGGAAGAAGGAGCTTTCTGAAAACCTTTCAAAGCTCTGCAGAAATTGCCCAAATCCCGCTGATCCAAGCAGAGAGAGATTTCCTCTCTGCAAAGCTTTGCAGCCGGCAGGCAGGGTTCTCAGGCAAGAATAACGATGAAATTCTATAGGATGGCTCATAAACCAGAGAAAAAAATTCATTTCCTACTCAAAATTCCCAACGGCTCATTCCCAAAGGGCCACAGGACTGCTGCGGAGCGCTGGCTCCCCTTCCACCCCGCGCCTCGCCCTGGCCGCAGAACTGGGATTGAGGGAAAATGAGAGGGCAGGGTCCAGCTCCCAGCACTGGGAGCACCAGAGGGAAGCACAAGGCACCAAATCCCAGGGATTGAGCGAAAATGCTCCAAGGATGGCACTGGCACCCCCACGGTGAACCACGGGGCACCAAATCCCAGGGATTGAGCGAAAATGCTCCAAGGATGGCACTGGCACCCCCACGGTGAACCACGGGGCACCAAATCCCAGGGATTGAGGGAAAATGCTCCATGGATGGTGCTGGCAGCCCCAGGGTTAACCATGAGCCCCCAGATCCCAGGAACTGAGGGAAAGCATTCAATGGATGGCGCTGGCAGTCCCAGGGTTGACCACAGGGCACCAAATCCCAGGGACTGAGGGAAAATGAGTGGGCAGGTCTGGGCTCTCAGAACTCCACTGCACTGGCAGCTCCAGGGTTAACCATGAGCCCTCAGATCCCAGGGATTGAGGGAAAACGCTCCATGGATGGCACTGGCAGCACCAGGGTTAACCACGGGGCACCAAACCCCAGGAACTGAGGGGAAACGAGTGGGCAGAGTTGGGATCCCAGCACTGGCAGCCCCAGGGTTAACCACGACCCCCCAAATCCCATGGATTGAGGGAAAACGAGTGGGCAGGGTCCAGCTCCCAGACTGGGAGCACCAGAGTCATCCACAAGGCACCACATCCCAGGGACTGAGGGAAAACACTCCATGGGTGGCACCAGCAGCCTCAGGGATAACCATGACCCCCCAAATCCCAGAGATTGAGGGAAAACGCTCCATGGATGGCACTGGCAGCCCCAGGGTTAACCACGGGGCACCAAATGCCAGGGATTGAGGGAAAACGCTCCATGGATGGCACTGGCAGCCCCAGGGTTAACCACGGGGCACCAAATGCCAGGGATTGAGGGAAAACGCTCCATGGATGGCACTGGCAGCCCCAGGGTTAACCACGGCGGCGCCCTGCGAGGCAGCGATTTCTGCTTTATTTCAGCAGGGGAAGTGTGTCCCGGCCTGATTAGCCCAATGGTTTCCTCTTTTCCCATAACCTCCAGACCCCCATGGCCTGAGTGTTTACTTTCTGAAATAAAAAATCTGCCAGTGTTTTTCTTTTTGCGGGGCATGTGTATTTTGGGAGGACTCGGGGGGAGGGCAGCGGAGGGGGAGCTGAGCGGGACGGGAGGCTGGCGCACACCTCCCTCCCCTCTCCCACCCCTCACCCCAGCTCCTTCCCAGCTGCAGCCTCGGAGCTGAGGCTTCTGGCTTCGATATGAGGAAGAGAGAGAGAGAGAGAAACGCATTAATGAGAGAGTTCAGGCTCTTGCTCCAGCAGCCATAAACACAGGGAACATCTGGAGGGGGAGAGAGGTGCTGCGAGCTGCCAGCAGCTGAAGAGATCAGGCTGTTTGCAGGGTCCCGGATTCCCTGCTCCCCTCTGCCTGCCCTGCAGGGCTCTCCTGGCATCCCATTGTCCATCCCGGGAGAAAACACAATCCAGAGAATCCCAAAGGGTGAAGAAACCCTCTGAGATCACCCAGCCCAACCAGTCCCCAGCTCTGCCAGGCCCAACACTGAACTGTGCCCCCCAGTGCCACATTTTTTACACATTTTTTGAACACCTCAAGGGACAGGGATTCCAGCACTTCCCTGCAAAGCCAAACACTCCAAGGCACAGGGATTCCAGCACTTCCCTGGGAAGCCTGTTCCAAATCTCCCTCCTCATTTCTGCTCCTCACCAGCCCAGCAAAGCACCCCTGAGTGCTGCTCTGGCGAGGGTGCTCTGCTGCCCAGTGGCCCCACAGACCACGGTGCCGAGGAATTTTCCTAGGAAAGCTCAAACTCTGCCCACCCCCCGGGCCAGGTTTACTTTGTGTGGCCTGTCTGAAGTGCTTGGAGGTGCAGGACGGTTTCCTCCTCTGGAGAACCAAACGGGTACATCCAGCTCCCTCCATCCCAACAGAGGGGTCAGTCCTGTTCCCAGGGCACCCCAAAACACGACCTCTCCTGCAGGCACCCTCAAGGCATCACGGAAGCCCTGGACAGGCTGTGGCTCAGTCCCCTTCCTCCTGGACTCCACGTCCCGTTATCCCTTTCCCAGATAGGAGCTCTTGGTGCTGCTGCTCATTTTTGCAGCTCCCTAACCTGAGTTTTGCCTCTTGCTGAGCTCCCATCACCCCATCACACCTGAGAACCCCAGCAAATCTCCAGGCCCCTCCCAAAACCCACGCACCAGCGTTCCAGCTCCAGCCTCATCCCAGGGGCCACGGCCCTGCTCCGAGCATGATCCCTCATCCCCAGCTGACTCCAGCCTGCAGCTCAAGTGGGAGAAGAGCTCTGAGCTCATTCTCTGCTGATGTTCAAGGCACGGGGAGCTCCCTGGGGTTTTGGCTTGGAGAGGCGACACAGGGAATTTTCCAGAGTCGGGCAGGAAACCAATGGAAAAGTGAAAGCCTGGATTTTTGTCACTCTGTTGCCTCAGTGCAAATAATCCCCTCTGAGTGCTGAGTTGCAGCAGGCCCCAGCATCACTGAGTGCCACGGGAACACCTGTGTGTGTTTTCCTCAGCTGGGAAACAACAGGATCCACAGGAACCAGGTGCTCCAGCTCCCAGAGCAGGGACTGCTCATCCCTCCCAGGAGATTGGAACACACCCCCGGCATCCCACGGCCCTGCAATTCAATCCTAAGGCACAGAGGGATCTCTTCTCTCCACCAACAGATTGGAAAGTGCCCTTAACAGAGAAAATGATCCTCTAACAGCCCAGGGTCCCAGCACAGCAGCTGGGACTGGCCTTTAACTGGAGCCAATGGAACGCCCGAAGATCCACAGAGGACGAGTGAAAGAAACCCCAATTCCAGCCAGGCTCTAAACAGCTCCAGACCCAGAGAGGCTGTGTCACCTCAGCGGCCAGAGGGTGACAACAGAGCCCAGAACCCTCACACAGCCCCTGGGCCAGGGAGAGCTGTGGGTCAGGGAATGCTGCAGAGGGTTGGGACAGGGCAGGATTGTGTGCAGGGCTTTCTCCCTGAAAAGAGCCATGGAATGAATTCCCATCCAGAGCATCCCTTCCTGTGGGGCTCACCCCGATTTTCCCCTGTCCTGCTTCCCTTCATGTTCTTCCACGTCCTCCCTTGGCTGCTCCTGGTTTGTTAAAGAGGCTGAGGGGAGCCTGCCTGGCCCAGGGAATGAGCCTGCCTGGCCCAGGGAATGAGCCTGGCTGCTCCAGGGATGAGCCTGGCTGGCCCAGGGGAGGAGCCGGCCGGGCCGGGGGGGAGGGCGGC
>VZRR01007057.1:0-15830 GCA_013398015.1 Oreocharis arfaki
CCTTCTCCTCTGCAGGCTGAACTCCACTCTGAAGCAGCACACAGAACTGGGGCCTGCTGGACCCAAGCACTGTGAAAATGTGCCCAGCATTGCTGTCCCCAAGCACAGAGCGATGCTGGGTGACGGCCCAGCTGCCCAGGACGGGCAGAGACCCTGCCCTGACTCCTGCCCCGATGACAGGTGACAAACTCTGCGGAGTTCAGAAAACTTAAACAACCTCGTCCTTCCCTGCTGGCTTGTGACACCCTGCAGGAACCAGGCAAGCCTGCCCCAGCCAGGCACAGGATCCGGGGGCTGCTCGGCTCAGAGGAGCCCTCCAAGTGCAGCCACGACCCAGCAGCCCCCCGTGGTCCCCTCCAAACCCATCCTGCCCCACAGCCCCGGTTCCTCGTGCGAGGAGGCTGCAGGCAGAGGCACGAGGCGTGGGATCAGCCTCATTATTTCCTTCCTCGTAGCATTCATTTCGCTCCTCAATCCAAACAGGGCTTTGCGCAGTTATTAAAGCAGTTTTAATCCAATCAGACATAAACAGCACGGATCAAAGGAGGCCCCAGGGGCGCAGGAACGCTCGGGTGAGGTTCAGCACAGCACACGCCGAGGCTGTTCCTGCTCACGCTGCCAGCCCAAGGTGGGCATGTGCAGGACGTGTGTGGCCCATCACCCCCTGTGCCCCCACGCCATCCATCCCGCTGGAGTGCCTGCCTCGTCACCAGGGAGCACATTCCAATTAATTCAATTAACGGGCAATAAGATTACATCACGCGGTGATAGCGCTGGAACGCGCTTCCAGATTAAATCCTGGGTGACTGTAGAGCACAGCCAGGCCTAGATGGAACCGAGGGAAAAGCTGCTCTGCTCCCCTTCCTTCCCAGCAGCCTCCGAGAACGGGCACAGGCAGAAGGCTGGAAATCAGAATTCATTAGGTGAATTTATGGATTTTGTGAAATCCAGAGGTGTTGATTAATCCAAGACTGTCTGTGAGCTTCTTGAATCATTGAGTGCTGGCACCAGTGCTTGGAATTGGACATGAGAACATTCCCTGGTTCTGGGCTCGGCCCTTCCTGGCTCATCCCACGTGGATGATCAGACCCGATCCAAGTCCAGTGTCCTAAAGGGCAACCAAATCCCCAGCAGCTGGCCACCATTCCTGACACCACTCCAGCATTTCAGCTCTTTTCCCACCCACGGAGTTTATCGGGAGCCCTGTGGGAATTAACAGCAGGTCAGAAAGCCTGTGTGAGTCTGGGTCTGACACTGGTCTCAGCACAGTCCGTTTGTACCTGCGAGAAACTTGACCAAGGGAAGCAAGAAATTCAAAACAATAGAGGGAGTAAACGGTAACACATCTGCAGCTGGTGTTTGTTTGGATCCTTGGGATGTCTGTGTTGTAGATAACTAATAATAGTATGGTGTAGGTAAAACAGCCAATGAATCTACTCTGGTAGTTGAGCAACCAATAGACAACTAACACGAATGATAAACATACAAAAGAGTATATATATGGCACTGGCTTTTGGAATAAACGCTTTTTACCTACACTTTGTTAGAATGAGTGTGTGTCGTGTTCGCCTCAGCTGCCACAGAGCCCCTCACCCAGCCCCAGCCCCCCAGTCCAGGGGAAACCGGGAATCCCTTCCCAGCTCCCAGCGAGGCGCTGCAGCCGAGCCGAGCCTCTCCTGCCTCTTCCCTTCCTGTCCCACTGGTGCCTCCAAAACCCTGCTCTGCTGGGAAGCAGGAGAAGCCTAAACGCCGCTGCCAGGCCGGCCGTGCCGCCCGGGAAGAGCCCGAGGCGCTCCGGGCGAGGCTTCGCTGCCTGCAGCGCTCCGGGGACCGCGGTGCCGAGAGCGGGCTGGGCACGGCCGGGTGCCGCCCGAGGGGCAGGGCAGAGCCACCCGGGGCACGGGGCGTGAGGGGAGAGCACGGCACTGACCGGGCAGCCGGGCCGGGCACCGCAGCCGGGGCTGCAAAGCGCCGCTCCCGCGGTTCCGCCGCAGCTTCGCCCGCGCTCTTCGTCCCTCTCCGGGTGTCCGTGCCCGCAAGGCCCGTCCTGACCCCGAGCACCCTCGGGCACCAGCGGGGGAGAGCTCCCCGTCCCCAGCCCTGCCCGTGACCCTCTGTGGGCTCCTGCGGGCACCAGCACCCCGTGTCCTGCTGGAGAGCTTCACCCCAGCCCAAACCCCGTGTCCTGCTGGACAGCTTCACCCCAGCCCAAACCCCGTGTCCTGCTGGACAGCTTCACCCCAGCCCAAACCCCGTGTCCTGCNCTCCCAGCCCAACCCCCGGGGCCCGCTGGGTGGGTCCGACCCCAGCCCAACCCCCGTGTCCTGCTGGAGAGCTCCGATCCCAGCCCAAACCCCGTGTCCTGCTGGACAGCTCCGATCCCAGCCCAAACCCCGTGTCCTGCTGGACAGCTCCGATCCCAGCCCAAACCCCCGGCCCTGCTGAGCCCCCTGCTCGGAGCATCCCCACACTCCTGCCCACGCCAGGGCCTCGGGCCCCCGGAGCAAAGCAAATGCTGCACTCAAAGGAAGCTTTTGCTACCCCGTTAATTAATTGGATCCACTGATGAGACTCTCTGGGAATTCTCTAGGGAAGTGTTTTACAAGGAGGGTGGGCAGGCCCTGGCACAGGGTGCCCAGAGCAGCTGTGGCTGCCCCTGGATCCCTGGCAGTGCCCAAGGCCAGGCTGGACATTGGGGCTGGGAGCAGCCTGGGACAGTGGGAGGTGTCCCTGCCATGGCAGGGGTGGCACTGGAGGGGCTTTAAGGTCTCTCCCAACCCAAACCAGTCCACAATGCTACAACCCCCCAGGTTTGGTGAGGCAGCAGAGCAGAGAAGTGTTCATCACCCACCCTGAACAGCCCCTTGCTTCCTCGTTTTAAAAAGATGAATTTAAAGAGAAATCAAAACTTTTTCCCTTTGAATTTTCCTTCTGATCTACGTGTAGGAATATTTCAGGGGTTGCACTGCACCAACTGGAAAGTAATCACATAAAACTCCTGTCAGAATTTCTTAGTGCTCCAGCTAATGAAAGGACAAATAAAATACCAGCATTATTGCCAACCTTTGAAAGTTGCCTTTCTGAGGAGTCCTTTTTAAGTGCTAATTAATCAAATCAGTGGTATTTTTCCAGGGTCAGTGACTCATTACTGCTGCACTCACTGAAAGTGAAGAAGGCTGAAATATTAAACTAAATAGATCATAATTCTTCCATAGATGGTCAAGCTGTGTTTGAGGCAGGAGCAGCGTTCTCTTGAGTCAAACCCATTCTGAATCACTTTTTTCTCCCTCTCTCCCTCCTTTTGATGGCACTACAGAAGCAGGAGATGACATTAGGAAAAATTATTCCATCGACAGCCGACCAGCACTTGACCAGGGCAGAGCAGCAGCACTGGGGCCACTCTTCCCTGCTTCCAACCCCACGAGAGCCTGGATGGGAGGAAGGCCAGCACACTGCCCCCAAGGCTCCTCTCTGAATTCAAACCCTGGGTGGGACTGCAAGGCTGTGGAAGGCACAGCTGGTTTCGAGGCTGGCTGCAGAAATTGGCTTTTTGCTTGGATGGAAAACAGGGAGTGGATGAAACCTCATTCCAAGGACTTCCCTCCACCCTGGCACCCTCCCAGCTTTTCAAATTGTATATCCAGAAAGCAGTGCTGGGAAAAGGGTGTCAAAAGGAAATGCAAAGAGAGCAATGACAGGAAAAGGCAGAGAGAGAGGGCTGCTGGGAGAGCCCAGGCTGGCTTGGGTTTGAAAGAACCTTAAAGCTCACCCAGTGCCACCCCTGCCATGGCAGGGACACCTCCCACTGTCCCAGGCTGCTCCCAGCCCCAATGTCCAGCCTGGCCTTGGGCACTGCCAGGGATCCAGGGGCAGCCACAGCTGCTCTGGGCACCCTCACAGGGAAGGATGTCCTCCTAAAATCCAATCTAGTCCCACCCTCTTTCACTTCAAGCCATTCCTCCTTGTCCTGTCCTACCACCAAGAGGGGTAAGAAACAAAGAAGGGTAAATAAAACAGGAGAGAGGCAGGTTGATCTATAAAACACATGAGAAGAGACGATGGAAAGAAAATAATGAAACAAAGAGAACAAGGAAACTCAGTTTAAAAACCCCCAAGTTTTAAACCATCTCACAAATGAACATTTCTTACATGAGGAAACCCAGGCTGGACACAAGTGGAAAGTCCCAGAGGAATTTTCAAAGGCAGCTGAAGCTCTGCACAGGAGAGGGGAATCACAGAATCACAGAGTCTCTGAGCTCAAAGGGGCCCACAAGGATCGAGTCCGAGTCCTGGGCAAAGGCAGGTCTGGAAAAGCTCCAAACCCCAGAGCTGAACTGGGAGAGGGAGGAGCAGCAGCAGAGGTGATGGCAGCAGCACGTTAAACACAGAACACATTTCCAGGTAGGAAAGGTCTGTGTGTGATCCCAGAACCTTGCCCCGATCAGCTGCACACGCCTGCCCTACACCAACCCATTTAATTTATCATCATATTCCTGAGGAAACGCACTCAGACATTAACCTAATGCAGCTGAGCACGGGGGGGATTTGTCTTCATCAACACAATGGAATATTCAGGTCTTCCCAGAGCCTCTGTTGGAAAAAGCCTTTGTGTAATCTCAATGCCAATCTCAATGCCACAGAAACACAATTTAGGGCTTGACATTATGAGTTATTACAGGCTATTAGATGAGGTTTTTTCATTTCTTTTGTTAACTAATGCCTGTCCTCAGAATCAAAATTGTATGCAGCAATTTCTCTCCACAATTGCACGGGGGTGATCTAGAGATTGCCATGGAACAAAAAGAGTTGGTGGGGTTTTCAGGGCAGCAAATGCTGCTCAAAACCTCCAACAATCTTTGCGGCATTTTGGATTTGCCAGAGACTCCACACCACCGCAGGGAACACTACAGAGGTTAATCATGGAATCCCAGGGGGTTTGGGAAGGACCTTAAAGCCCACCCAGTGCCACCCCTGCCATGGGCAGGGACACCTCCCACTGTCCCAGGCTGCTCCAAGCCCCGTCCAAGCAAGCAACAAACCTTTAAAATCTGTACAAGAAATCAGATGAGCCAAGTGAAAACAGGAGGGGTGTTTTTCTTCAGGAGGGAAGACATAAAATTTGCTTTTACTGGAGAAAAAATATTGGCAATGCAAAAGGCCCTGTGAACCCCCGTGTGTGGAAGGCAGATTTGATAGGATTGTTAAAATTAAAAGCAGAATGTACATATCCCCACTGCTTCTGTAATGATGATTCAAAGCCCTGGAATTGTTCTTTCTGGGTTTATTTCTCCCTGAGCCTGTTTGGAGCAGGTTTGGCTGCAGGCACAGAGACATTCCCACAGCCACCCATCCAGACAGCGTTAATATTTCCCTCCATGGGCACAAATCTCCTCCAGGCTCTGCTACACTCATGACTGGTAATTAAAAGACTCAGAAAACCTCCAGGACTACACCCACACACCCGAGAGCCACATGGCAACCTGCTGCTGCTGAGCCCTGATAATGGCCTAATTAATTTTCTGTAGGAGAACAAAGTTGAAAAATCACCTCCACAAAGCAGCTCCATCTTTGCTGCTTCCCAGCATTGCCATGGCTGCGCTCAGGCAGGATGGACAAACACCCCAGGCCAGGGCAGAGGGCCAGAGCTGGGCTGCAGGGGTTGGGTTTGTGCAGAGTTTATGGAGCTGTGACCTGTTCTTTCTTCAGGCCCAGCACCAGCATCCTCCAAGGTCAATCCTGGAATGGTTTGGGTGGGGTGACCTGGAAGCCCATCCAGTGTCACCCTGGCCATGGCAGGGACACCTTCCTCTGTCCTAGGATGCTCCAGCCTGGCCTTGGGCACTGCCAGGGATCCAGGGGCAGCCACAGCTGCTCTGGGCACCCTGTGCCAGGGCCTGCCCACCCTCACAGGGAGGAATAATGAGGATAAAGTTGCAATCCTCTGGAAAGAGGGATCGAGCCTGAACCTGCTGCTCATGCCCAGATTCTCCAGAGGTCACTCCCAACAGCCTGCTGGACACATGGCACCCCCAGTGTGTGGCACCTGGAGGCTCCTGGGCAGGTGGCACCAGGGGATGGGCACCTCACCAAGAGTGCTGGGAAAAGGCCAGCTCCAAATTGGCACAACGTGGGGAAAGAAAAACCGGGCCGAAATGTTAGAGTAATTTATCCAAACGCTTTCCTTGGGCTTACAAATGGTCGTTATCTCCTCTCCAATCAGCGCAGCAGTGGCAGGGAAGGGATGAGAGCCCAGCCGAGCACTTTAGGGTAATGTTATTCATAAGCAAGGCTTATCTCTCGCAGTACAGCTTGCATATTTCTACAAATAACTAAATTCCTTAACCGCTCACGGTTTGGGAGCCCAGGGATTCGTGTCTCACCTCGTTTCCCGGAGGAAATGGATTTGTGGCCACTGTACAGCTGCCTCCTCATTAGTGCGAGGTTTTCAGCCGGCTGGGTTTGATGGAGCCTCCGCAATATCGACTCTCCAGGTGCGAGCAGAGCAGAGCCAGCCCCTGACACGCCCTGGGAGTCCCGGGCAGCACGGAAAGAGGAGGGAATGTGCTGACACAGCACCTCCCTGCTCCGTGCTCACTCCAGGAAAGCCTCTCTCCATCCCGGGATCAGACCCTGCAGACAAAAGCCCGAGCGTTCCCTTCCCCACACGGGCGCTGTGTCCTTCCACGCCATAAAGGGGGGAATCCCAGCAATCCCGGAGGTATTCCTGGAGCCACACTTGCCAACAGCTTTAAAACCTACACCTGCAAAGAGGGTAGCTTTTAATTTGCCTTAAATGGCAGATTAAAGTAGGCCACTGTCACTGTGACTTCGTCTACGTCAAAATTTTTCGTGGCTTAAAGTAGCAATTTATTGTTTTGTACTGAGAGCTTCCAAAAAGTCAAGCTGAGAGTGGTTCCCAGGGAATAAATCATCTCACTGCGATAAACATTTCCCTTAAAATTGCTTTTTCCACAGTTTATTAGACCTTTTATTTTGGAGGAGGCAGTTTCGCGAATTTTTCTCTGCAGTTTTAGTGATTGATAATTAAGCTCATGTGGTTTGACTATTCCTGTGATTTCCAAGGCAAATCTTCATCTCGCCCACCTGGCGCTCACCTACAGCAACGTCTTCTGTTTCAAAATAAGAGAACAATGGAAACATGGCAAGAATAGGAAAAGATGCTTCGTGGAAAAGGCTGTCCAGGCCTGGCACAGCTGCCCAGGGCAGGGCTGGAGTCCTGGAGGTGCCCAAATCCAGGCTGGATGGGGTTTGGAGCACCCTGGGACAGTGGAAGGTGTCCCTGCCCAAGGCAGGGGTGGAATGAGATGCTCCTGGAGGTCCCTTCCAACCCAAACCATTCTGGCTTCCATTTCATTTTTTACTTATCTAAGCTGAATTTGATTAAACTTGGCCAACTTCTTGGTATTAACAAAATCACGCAACAGAACTTCCTCCCCTGAGCGAGCTCTCCCACACTCGTGCAGAAAGGGCAGGCGTGCCCAAGAATTCTCACCAAGAAAGGATTTTTCAAACAAAATAGGGAATGGCATCCTTAGTTTACCATATGGGGAACTGAGGATGGCTGCAAGCCTTGTCCTGGCTAAGGCAGGGAATTTAAGATCCAAAAAGCTCAACTCAGACATCCTTAGCCCTCATTTTATGAAGCTGCTTTGCCATCTCCTGCTTTGTGTTCCTCACTGCCTGGTAGCATTGCAGCCTTTTCATACTCAGAATGGGCCATAACCACTGCAATCCAAATAAACCCATCTCACCTTTCCACAGAAACAATAAAAAGATAGATAAGGAACAAAAGCTAAGGGTTCTTTGTCACATGTTCATAAATGAATAAAAGTACATGATGGAAAACTCTCTGAAACAACATCCAATCACTGGTGGTACTTTATAAAAGACACATCACTAATGGTTCATTTAACTTTGCAATATCTTAAACTCCCTCATTTTGTGAAGCTGGAATTATTTATGAGACAGTTTATTATGAGCAGATTAATATTCATTGGACAGTTGGCAGGCGATGTATGCTCACATCTCGGCTTGTTGTGCGGGAGAGCAGAGCCGTCACTTCGGGAGCTGCGGACGGAGAACTGATTGCAATCAGCGTGATGCAGGAGTTCATCAGACACCGGGACAGGCTGTGAGGAAAGGCTTCGCTCAGGGAGTCAGTGCCTGGCTGTGGGGCAGGGAGCAGCCGGCCGAGCCCGTGGGTTGTGGCCCACGCTCGCTGGCTGCGAGGGAGGGCGGTCACACCCCAGTGGGAGACCGTTCATTAGTGCTGGCAGCTCTGCTTCACACCAGCCTCGGTGTAGCCAGCTCCTGAGGCATCTGGAAGTAGGTTCCAAGCTTGGAGAAACCCAGTGTGGGTGCACAGGCTCCCCAAACCTCCCCTCACCTTCCCTCTGGGGTAACCGGAACACTGGGATTATTCACTGTGAGGCATCGGCTTCCAGAGGATTCCTGCAAGTTCGGTCCCTGCCTCTGCTCTGTCTCTCCGGTCTCTCAAATCCGCGGCAAGCCAACAGAACAAACAGCACCAGGAACCTCCCAGCTGCGGGTGCCCGCGGGCGGCGGCTCCGAGGATCCTCGCAGACCCCGACCGTGCTTGTTTAACTCACAGCGAGACGCC
Organism: Oreocharis arfaki; assembly: GCA_013398015.1. Taxonomy (NCBI): domain Eukaryota; kingdom Metazoa; phylum Chordata; class Aves; order Passeriformes; family Paramythiidae; genus Oreocharis; species Oreocharis arfaki. The sequence continues at coordinate 8,642 of VZRR01007057.1, forward strand.
CAGGCAAAGCCAGCAGGGGACACAGAGCGTTTCAGAAGAGGCGAGACAGCGCAACACAATCGGAATAAACACAGAGTGATTTGTTTGCTGTGGGGTGGCAAATGGGAGTGGAGAGAGCGAGAGCCACCACGGTTCCCTGTGCCCAGGGCCCCCATCCCACAGAGAGCCCACCCCGCCCTGTGGCACAAACCCGACACCTGCCCGAGCCCAGGGGCTGCTGTCCTCACGCAAAGAAAGAGTTTTTAGGAATCCGTCTCAGCGTTAATAGCTGTTATTTATTTGCCTGGCGCTAAATACAGCTGATGCAGATGCCAAGTAGGCATCAAGTAGGCAGATGCCTGCCCCACACGGCTCCGGCAGATCGCGGCAATCGCACGGAAGATAAAGGAGCCCCGGCCCCGCTGGCTGCCCCCATCACCCGCGAGCCGTCGGGGTGGGGATGGCAGGCAGAGCATCCCCATGCCATGTCACATGCGAACGGACACCGCAGCAGCGCTCTCACCGAGAGGCAGCGGGAATGAGTAAACCAGGCCTTGGATCGATGGAAAAACCATTTGTGCTCTGGAAGCTGCGCGATTGAGAAGCGTCTCCCTGGCCGAGGCTGCCTCTCGCGTGCCGTGACCGCCGCTCGCTGCTGTCACTGACGGGCGCCTTGCTCGAGCCTTCCCCTCCCTCCTGCGAGCCCGACAGCGCCGGGACCCTCCCGAGGAGCCTTCGCTGCCCACGGGGTTCGCCACGATGGGCACGGAACATTCCCGGAACATTCCCGGAACATTCCCGGAACATTCCCGGCACACCAGGCACCGAGCAGCCCCTGGACACACCTGCACCGGGAATTCCCCTGGCAAACGCAGCCCTTCCCCCGGCACTCGCAGCAAAGCTCACCCACCTCGAGGTCTCGTCTCAGCGCTGCATTTCCTGCACCGCTTCACAGCCGGCTGCACGCATCAGCCGGTGCATAATTACCTGATGGCCCCTAATTAGCGACGGCAGCCGCCCGCCAAGGCACCTCGGAGCCTCCACGGGGCCTCACGCAGAGAAACCAAAGCTGATTGTGGCTCCATCGGGGGAGCTGCTCTGCACCCCCCGGCATGGCTGCAGCCTCAGCAGCACAGCCCGAGCCACACAAGGCTGTGCTCAGGGGGAAAACTCCTCAAAGTTCCTGAAATGGCAAATTTAAAACTTCCCGTCCAGTTCCAGCACTGGGCATCTTCAGGAAACTCGTGACTCGGGATCCAAACTGCTGCTGCCCTTCTTCACACAGTGCTGTGGGCTGGAAAGGACCTCAGAGCCCACCTCAAAGCCCCTCCAGTGCCCCCCCTGCCATGGCAGGGACACCTCCCACTGTCCCAGGCTGCTCCCAGCCCCAATGTCCAGCCTGGCCATGGGCAGTGCCAGGGGTGGGTTCATCTCCTGCACCCTTGAGCACAGACCCAGTCTAACGTTTCACTGTATTTTGACTTTTTTTGCTTCTCCCCACTCTGCCGGGCCCAGGCTGGACCTGACCAGGGCAGCCATGGGCAGCTCCAGCCTCGTGCCAATAAAATCCCACCCAGCTGCTGCTGAAGCCCCATCCTTGTGTTGTTCCTGCACACAGCATCAATTGTATGGGCCAGAAGTGAGGCCCAAAACCCCCCTGGCTCATGCTCCCATTCCCGCTGTTCCTCTGCCAGCCCTGCTCCTCCCCACACACGCAGCAGAAAAGGAATTTCACCACTTTAACATAAAATTAGGTTCATTGGGGTCAGTGCTTCCCCTGGAGCACTGCAAAGATCATTCCCATTTGGAATTTTTGTTTTTCCATGAAGCTTGAGCACACAACTTGAGAAAGGACCCTCCTCACCTCACCCCCTCTCCCAAAACCAGAGGGGTTTGGGCAGTCAGGAAAAGGCACAGAGCTACAGAAAGCTACAATGAAAAACCCACTGCATGCCCAAATTACCCTCTAATTTCTTATCATAATAACAACTTAGAAAAAAATGGGTTTTTTCCACCACCATCATCACTTGTGACCCCCGGTCTAAGCCCAGCCATAACATTATTCCCTGAGAATCCTTGAAACCAGACAAGTTAATATATGCACAGGAAAAATCAACGCACCTTTGAATCTCCTAATGAGCCCAGAGCTTTTGTGATAAGCCTATTTTTGGTCTGGGTATTTATAACTATCCCACCCTAAACTGAAAAGAAAGAGCAGTTTATAAACTGATCCAGTATTTGCATAAAATATGTGGCTGGAGCTGATGCTAATGAGCTCATGAGAGCATTGTACCCGAAAGGAAAAGCAAACAGCACTCACTGAGCGGCCAAAATTCCCACACACCCCGAATTTGGGGAGTGGTTTCCTTCACCACAGAGCAAAGCACCCCAGAGCAGCAGGGACAGGGGGCACTGCAAGGCCCCTCACCCAGCACAGAGCCCCAGGGACACATTTCAGACAGCCCTGAGCCAGAACCGATCCCAAATCTCTTCCACAAGAGCGACAGGCACGGGCAGAGCACAGCCAGCACTGGGAAAAGAGGGGGCTCCTCAGCAGGCACCAGGAGGGGCTGGCACTGCCCTGGCACCTCAGACAGATGGTGTTCAGCCACGTCCCCAGCCCAGCCTGGGCAGCACCCAGGGGCACGGAGCAGGGAGGGGACAGGAGGAGGCTGTGGGATGGGGCAGGATGGGGCAGGAGGGGGCAGGAGGGGGCAGGAGGGGGCAGGNGAGCCACTCAGCAGGACAGCACCGAGGATCTTCCCCCTGCACACAGCCCCTGCCCTCCCCACCCCTCTCAGCCCCTCTGGCTGTGCCCACGTCCTCCAAGGGCTGGGTTTTGCCCCCACTGTGGGCGGGGAGGGCAGCGCCCAACTGCTGCTCCCCCTCTGCTGCCCGTGGCTGTAACAGGGACAGCCTGCCCTGCCTGGCACCCCAGCCTGGTTTGGGTGGGAGGGGACCCCAAAGCCCACCCAGCACCACCCCTGCCATGGCAGGGACACCTCCCACTGTCCCAGGCTGCTCCCAGCCCCAGTGTCCAGCCTGGCCTTGGGCACTGCCAGGGATCCAGGGGCAGCCACAGCTGCTCTGGGCACCCTGTGCCAGGGCCTGCCCACCCTCCCAGGGAACAATTCCTTCCCAAGATCCAGCTAAATTTCCCCTCCTTCAGTTCGTACCCATTGCTCCTTGTCCCATCATTCCTGATGCAGGTCCCTCCCCAGCTCCCTGTGATCCCTTCAGACCCTGGAAGGAGCTTCTTCTCCACACAACCTTCTCCTCTCCAGGCTGAGCACCCCCAGCTATCCCAGCCTGTTTCCATGGGGGATTTGCTCCCTAAAAACCCTAAAATCCTGCCGATGTGAACTTCCTGCAAGTGTTTTTCTCTTGGTATTCCAGTGCTGGGGAGCCCTGCTGGAGGTGGCCGGGGCAGGTTCCTTGTGAGGAGAAGGACTGGGAGGAGAGGGAGGGTCTGGACCAAACCCACACCTGACACCGGCTATTTGCTGCCATTCAAGGACCAATTCCCTCTGTCCTTCTGGTGCTCCTGGGCTCAGCCCCCAGGGAAGCTGGCACCTGGGACCTGCTGGGACAGGGCTGCTGGGGAGAGCCCATGGAAGTGCTGCTGGACACGGCTCTTTCCCGTGGCAGGAAATCCCTCTGGATTCCAGCACGGAACCCTGCGGGTGGGACCCCCGTGGGTGTCACCGGGGCTGGCCCCTGGCAGGGAAAGGTGGGAAGGGTTTTGCTCATGGAAATTGTTCTGCCTTAGGGACTCGCAGCTCCTGGAGCAGGGGAAGGATCTTAATTGCCTGAGCTGAGGAGCTGACAGAGAAAAACCCTCCAAACCAACCCCCTTTTCTGTTCAGAACAGGTTTTTAAGTGGCAGAGTCATTGTTGCTTTAATCTGCTTTCCCTTTACGCGATGTGACAGCTGTCAGCATCCAGGAGGTGAGAGACCAGCGTGCCAGGCAGCGTGACACTGGTCACCGTGGCTCTGGGGCACAGCATGACACCAGGCTGGGGCTGTGTGTGCTGGATTTGGTCCCTTTACAGCTTTAATTTAAAGGTTTCTTGGCTGTTCGCTGCTTCTTGTGGTTCCAACAGCCCACACATCTCTCTAAACCCGATACGAGAACAGCTCTGAGTGTCCCAGGAGTAGGGGAGTGCTCTCCTGGGGGCCTGACCTCCAAACAATCGTTCTGCAGGGCTGGGTGCAGACATTTAAAATCTTCAGCTGGTCTCAGAATTAACCCTAGAGCCCCCCAGCTCCCCCCGAGCCTGTGCAGCACTCCCAGCCCCTGACCCATGGCTCCATCTCCTTCCTTCCCCATCCCACCCCTGTGTGCAGGCATTTTCTCCTTCACCCTGGGCTGCTGCTCAGTTTTCCTGCCCTCCCTTCGTTCAGCAGCACCGTCACTGTTTATCTCTGCAAGATATTTGTAATTTGAATAAAAATTGTAATTTGTATAGAAGTTGTAATTTGTACAGACATTGTCATTTGTATAAAAACACATTTCCTCCAGCAAATACTTTGCTTGGCTTTCATGTTTTCTGGGTTTGAAACACAATGAACACCCTCACTGCAGACCCACTGTTTCCTCCTGAATTCTTGAAAGGCAGAAAAATGGTTAAGGGTTTGTAAACTCCTCTCCTATATCTTCAGAAGTGGAAAACAAATGAAACGAGTTTCATTTCAGGAGGGTTTGGGTTTTTTTCAAACATTCCCCAGGGCAAAATTTTGATGCAGCAGCAGCAGCAGTCAGGTTGTCTCAAGCATGAACAGCATCATATATAAAATACATATATATAAATATATATCTCTCAGGCTGTGGTATTTGGAGCCATCCCAGCAGTGGCCTCTCGGTTTGCTCTGCTGCATTAATTCCCAGCTGAGCACGTGCTGTGGCTGCCGGCTCAGGAGCATGGATGGGCACTTCCCTCCTTTCACCACCGTCCCTCCTGCATTCCCGAAGCCCGGCCGGCTCTAGCCCAGCCCCCGACGGACGCCAGAGCCCTGCCCGGAGTCCTGTGCAGCTCCAGCCCTGCCTGCAGTGGGTGCCGTTCGTTATCCCTGCCATTAATTGTGAATGAACCAGCAGCTGCTCGGTGCTAATGAGGCGCAGCACAGAGAATTCTCTGGGTGGCTGCAGCTCCGGGCTTGGCAGCGTGCCTGGAGCTCATGGAATCGCAGGGAGCTCACGGAATCACAGCCTGCCCGCCTGGGAAGGCACCTTAAACCCATCCTCAAACCCCATCCACCCTCCCCCAGCCCCGGTTGCTCCAAGCCCTGTCCAACCCGGCCCTCAGAGCTCTCGGAAGGAACGTGGCCCGGCAGGAGCTGAGGTCTAAGGTGGCTTCAGCTTTTTCTTGAGTCATGGCAACAATCCGTGCCCCGACCGTGTGTTTTTAAGGGGGAAAGGCAGGAACACACACTCATTCCATGTACATTCCCTATGTTTAAACTGCAGTGCTACACCAACCTGAGAGTAGGCTGAGATGGGATTTGGGGAAGGGATTCCTCCCTGGGAGGGTGGGCAGGCCCTGGCACAGGGTGCCCAGAGCAGCTGTGGCTGCCCCTGGATCCCTGGCAGTGCCCAAGGCCAGGCTGGACATTGGGGCTGGGAGCAGCCTGGGACAGTGGGAGGTGTCCCTGCCATGGCAGGGGTGGCACTGGAGGGGCTTTGGGGTCTCTCCCAGCCCAATTCTCTAATTCTATGGTTTACAATGGCTTTTCAACAACCAAAGATCCAGGCCTCCAATTTACTTTTTCTTTCCATCAAATCTCTTTGATGACCTCACTTAACAGGAGATCCAAGTGAGGAGTTTTTGAGGTACGGTACAAGAATTTGATGAAATAAATTTTTTTACAATAAACAAAATTCTAAGTTGGGATGTCTTGGTGACGGTGTTGCAAAAGCTCTTCAAAATACTGGCTCTTTTTTTTTTTTTTTTTTAATGCAGAAGGTCATCAAATTTGCCAGATAATGTTAAAGTGCAAAGTATAACAGGTTTTTTTCTGCTTTTTGGGGAAATAAAGCATCATGGAATCACTTTCTCCTATTTAAATACCATGGGGCAATGAGAGCTGGTGCACTCGGAATGCAAAGTAGGGAAACACTTAGATTAGAACAATTAGTGCAAAAAACATCTGCATCCCTTGTTAACCATAGGGACCATCCAGCAAAAGCGATTTTTTTTTTTTTAACGTTAATTGGAATTCATTAAAATAACTTTGCTTCAAAGTAAACATTAAAGCCATTTCTGAGCTTTTTATTTCCATGTTTACCTAGTCAGCTTCCATCTGGTCCGGGCTCTCCTGAACAGCGGCTTGGAGGGAGAGGCTGGGCTTTAAAGGAGTCTTTGCTGAGGCTGAAAGGCTCCAGCTGCTCCCCCAGCCCCGCCTGCTGCCACCTGAGGTGACACCAGGGGTCACGCGGAGCCCCTTCCCCCTGAGGCGCTGCAGGTGCGTATCTAGGCTGGAATTGTGCCCCGGGAGGGTGGGCAGGCCCTGGCACAGGGTGCCCAGAGCAGCTGTGGCTGCCCCTGGATCCCTGGCAGTGCCCAAGGCCAGGCTGGACATTGGGGCTGGGAGCAGCCTGGGGCAGTGGGAGGCGTCCCTGCCATGGCAGGGGTGGCACTGGGTGGGCTTTGGGGTCCCTCCCAACCCAACCCAGTCTGGGATTTGATGGTTTTATGAAGAATGGTGATTGCACACAGACCCTGCTGCTCCTGCACCTCCCAATGCCGGGGTGGAATCACCCCTGAGGTCTGGCGGAGAGGGCAGCCAGGGTTCGGGTAACAAACGTGGAGCTTTGCGTTTGTAATCCCTGGAGCACAACCTGTGCCTGTGGAATCGTCCCCGTGCGCCCATTCCCAACCCCATCCTGACGGGAACAGCGAGGGAAAGATCAAAGGAAGAGCTCCGGTTCCGTTCTGCATCCCGGTGCGGCCCCGTGCCCTGAGGAGCGCCCTCAGCGGGGCCCCCGTCCCCCGGTGTCTGCACAAGGGTTAAGAGAGAGGAGCAAAGAGAACGTCAAAGGCAAAAATGCCCGTCTAGCATCGGTGTGCCCTGAGTGTGACAACCACGACAGGGACAGGCAGAGCACGGCCCGGGGCATTCCCCCAGGAGCGGCCTGGGGCCACCCCCTTCCAGAGGGTCAGAGCTCAGCTCTCCCTCCCCGGGGGCTCTCCCTCATCCCCACCCGGAGCA
>VZRR01007067.1:0-10613 GCA_013398015.1 Oreocharis arfaki
CCTGCAGAACCAACCCCAAACTCCCTGCCCCAAATCTCTGTTCCCCAAACTCCCTTCCTCAAATCCTGCAGAACCAACCCCAAACTCTTTCCCCAGACCCTGCAGAACCAACCCCAAATCTCCCTTCCCCAAACTCCCTCCCCCAAACTCCTTCCCCCAAACTCCCTTCCCCAAATGCTGCAGACCCGATGCCAAACTCCCTTCTCCAAATCTCCCTTCCCCAAACTCCCTTTCCCAAACTCCTTTCCCCAGACACTGCAGAAATTTGATCCCATGAGCCCCAAACAGGATCCAAATCTCTAAGTGAGCGCCTTTCTATCGAGTTCCCGATTAAACGTTCCTCGTTCCTGGGCATTTTTCTTACTGGAAAAGGCAAATTACACTCAGAGATTTCTGAATCCCGCTGGTGCTTTCTGGGAAGTGTCCCTTGAGCTGTGGAAACCCCTGTGGGATTCCCTGGATCTGTGTTCCCCATTTCCCGGTGCTGCGGGAGCAGCTTGCTCGAACCCGGCTCGTGGGGGCTGTGATGGCTCAGGCAAGGCCCAGGCCTGGGCAGGCCTCAATTTCACGCTGTTTTTCGCACAATGAAAACAAGAAACCCCAGTTCCCTTTGAGGCCTCGGCGTAAATGGAGGCCCTGAGAGGTTTGTGGGGCCCTGGCAGGTCCTTGGCACCGAACCCCTCCTTCCCCAGAGCTGCTCCGGCCCGGCTGACGCACCGCGGGCCCCGAGCGCTCCAGAAGGGTGACAGAAATGGGTCACCTCACATCCGATGTGCTCCGAGCCACCAGGGCCAGCGGGGCAGCGGCTCCGGGGCCACTCCTGGCACCCAAATCACCCAAATCTGGGCCAGGGTTGAGGGGAGAGCAGCGAATGGAGCCCGAGGCCTGGGGCGCTTCACGACTCATCCAGCCCAGCCCGTGGAAGGTTCTGGGAGCAGGGAGCAGCACAAAGGAATAAAGAAATAACCTTTTGTTTGCCCTGGTTGTGCAAAGAGGAGCCCCTGTCCCTTTTTTCATCCCGCACGTGGGCGTTACTTCCAGTCCAAAATTAGGGATGTGGGCCTGCCCTCCTTCCAGTCCGAAATTAGGGATGAGGGCCTGCCCTGCTCCTGTCGTGTCGTTCGCTGCCACTTCCACACCTTGAGTATTTCTGGGATGTGAGGAGGTAAATAGATCTTGTTTTTGCAGAGGCAAAGGAAAGAAATAAACCTCATCTTTGCAGAAGAAAGGGAGAGAAACAAGCCTTGCCTTTGGTGAGGAAAAGGACAGAAAGAAACCTTGAATTTGCAGAGGAAGAGGAGAGAAGGAAACCTTCTCTTCACAGGGGAAAAGGAGGGAAATTAAAGTTGTGTTTGGAGAGAGATAGGAGAGAAATCAACCTTCTCTTTGCAGAGGAGCAGGAGAGAAAGAAAGCTTCTCTTTGCAGGGGAAAAGGAGGGAAATAAACCTCCTTAGAGAAGAAAAGGAGAGAACGAAACCTTGTCTTTGGAGAGGAAAGGAGAGAAATAAACGTCTTTGCAGAGGAAAAGGAGAGAATTAAACCTTCTCCTTGCAGGGGAAAAGGAGAGAATTAAACCTTCTCCTTGCAGGGGAAAAGGAGAGAATTAAACCTTCTCTTTGGTGAGGAAAAGGAGAGAAATAAAAGTCGTCTTTGGAGAGGGAAATGAGAGAAAGAAACTTCATCTTTGCAGGAAAAAAAGAGAGAATGAAACCTTCTCCTTGCAGAGGAAAAGGAGAGGAATAAGCCTCCTTAGAGAGGAAAAAGAGAGAAAGAAGCCTGGTCTGTGCAGAGGAAAAGGAGAGAAATTAAAATTGTCTTTGGAGAGGGAAAGGAGAGAAGAAAACCTTGAATTTGCAGAGGAAAAGGAGAGGAATAAGCCTCCTTAGAGAGGAAAAAGAGAGAAAGAAGCCTGGTCTGTGCAGAGGAAAAGGAGAGAAATTAAAATTGTCTTTGGAGAGGGAAAGGAGAGAAGAAAACCTTGAATTTGCAGAGGAAAAGGAGAGGAATAAACCCTCTCCTTGCAGGGGAAAAGGAGAGGAATAAACCCTCTCCTTGCAGAGGAAAAGGCTGGGGCTGGAAGAGCTCCCACTCCAAAAAAAGTCAAGACCTCAGTGCAGAGAGCAGCACATAAAATCCAACGCCTGAAGCAAAACCATCATCAAGATCCAAATCCAGGGCTCGAGAAGGAAAGAGAAACTGAACCCCAGGAATGCAGAAGCCACCCCGGTGATTTCTGACTTTCCCAAGGGTGGGAAAGTTCTTTTTTATTTTCCCCCAACCGAGAGCCAGACGCTGCAAATCCGCTCGGGATGAGGTGCTCTGAAAGAAGGTGTGGAGTGAGATGTTCTAGGACGGGACAGGTTTCTGCAACACCACCCCCAGGAGGACTTGGCTGCCCTGGGGCCTGTCCGACGTGCGAAATGTGTGATCAAAACACAACTTGGAACGGATTCGTGCTGTTTTACACCCCATGTGAGACAATTTCTGTCTCGTTTACGCTTTAAATCTGTTCAGGATTAAAATCCACCTGTGTGAGAGCGGCACCTCCCGCCCTGCTTCCCACATCCAGTGCAATTCCTTTGTTTTCTGTGGAGCTAAAAGGATACTCTGGATCCTTTTACAACCGGGTAGAGCCAACCCAAAAAGTCCTGGGGATGAGCCACTTCGCTCTGCAGTGTTTGAGAAGAAAGGGAAGATAAACTCCAAGAGGGAGGATTATCAGCAAAGAAATCCCCATCCTAATTACGCTCCTCCTGTGACTCCAGGAAAACTCTGGGATTTTTGGGATTGAAGTCAACCAGTTTGAGTCCTTAACCAAACCATGGGGTTAGACTGAGGATAAAACCCCTATTTTTTACATTTTGGCTGATTTCCTCACTCAGCCAGCTGAGATTGAGGCTGCCTCACTCCAGAAGGCGCCGGAGCCAGCGCGAGATCTGGGCGTTTGTCGGAGCAGCGCAGCCAGACAAATAATTAACGATAACACCAAAAAAAACCCCCACCTGCACCAAAAGAGATTCCCGGGAGTTTAAAGCAGCGCTTCCCACAGAGCCTGGCTGGAGGCTGGAGCCCTGCAGGCACCAAAACCTCGCACAAAGCCCCTGATGGGATTTATCTCCCCGTGCAGAGGCAGCGACGTTTCATGGCCCAAACAGGTCGGTTCTGCCCCTCGTTCCTAACCCGGAGAAGAAAAAGCAGAGCCTTTGCGGCTAATGACGTTTGCAATTCCTCCCCTTCCCCCGCCTCAAAGGTGGCTCGGGCCTTTTATGCTCGTAAATCATTTTATTGGTGGTTCAAATCCCGAGGCTGGAGCAGCTCGCTGTAATGCGAGGTGCACTTCAAAGGGAACCTGCCTTCAGTTCCCGGCTGTTCGGGGTTTATCAGGCCCGAAAGATTCCCCTGCCACGGGATCCTGTTACACCATGGCGAGCCTGGCGGGGAGGCTGGGCCTGCTCACACCAAGAGGAGGAAGAGGAGGAAGTTTGGGAGCTGCTGGAGAGGGTTTTTTTCCAAGGCTGGTGGGAAGAGCCAGGTGGGAAGGGTTGGGATGTGCTGGTGGGATCCCCTAAATCCACAGAACACTTAAGTGGTGATGTTTCCTCTGCTGGCTGTGACACCAGAGACATCACTGAGGCCACTGAGAGAATTCCTGGCAGAATGGGAAAAAAAATCCCAGCCATGGGAAAAAAAATCCCAGTCACAGCCAGGGCTGTTTTCCATGGGAATGGGGGCACCACAAGGACTGGGAGCACCACTTTGTACCCACTACACTGGGGGTTTTCCCTGCGGATCAGCTTCCAAATCATGTCTTTAAAAAATGTGCTATAAAAACCACTTGGTGGGAGCAGAGATGGGAATGGCCTCATGGAAAAAGCTGGAAAGGAGCAATCCAAGGAGTTCTCCATGGTCTGGTCACAGCCAGGGCTGTTTTCCATGGGAATGGGGGCACCACAAGGACTGGGAGCACCACTTTGTACCTGCTACATTTGGGGTTTTCCCGGCGGATCAGCTCCCAAGTCATGTCTTAAATAGAGAGATGTGCTATAAAAACCACTTGGCATTGCTGAGGGGGAGCAGAGATGGGAATGGCCTCATGGAAAAAGCTGGGAAGGAGAAATCCAAGGAGTTCCTCATGGTCTGGTCACAGCCAGGGCTGTTTTCCGTGGGAATGGGGGCACCACAAGGACTGGGAGCACCACTTTGTACCTGCTACATTCGGGGTTTTCCCTGCGGATCAGTGCCCAAACCGTGCCTCAAAAAAAAATGTGTTATAAAAACCACTTGGCCTTACTGAGGGGGAGCAGAGATGGGAATGGCCTCATGGAAAAAGCTGGAAAGGAGCAATCCAAGGAGCTCCTCATGGTCTGGTCACAGGGAAGGGCTCAGGTAGGACAATCACTGTGCCACTGCTCCTGCTCCTGGATATCCTGAACATCCCCCAGTCCCGCCACGGATGGGAACCACGAGGCTGGGAATGCTCCCCTGCTCATCCCTGCAGAAGCAGCTGCCTGCCAGGATGGGGCTGGAGCGAATTATCCCAGCTGTGGGTCAGCTCCCACAATTTGTCAGACAAGGAGAGGAAAGGAAGGTCAAGAAGAGCCTCCTGCGGGAGGGGAAAAGGAAAAAAAAAAGAAAGCCTGTTGTGCTCCTGCTCGGCCTAATCAGGACTTGATGTGGGAGAAAGATGGATGGGAAGGATGAGAAAATAACTGGAAACAGGGCTGGGAAAGCCGAGCTGTGCCTGTGCAGGGCGGAGGGGCTGCAGCACCTGTTTGTGCTCAGGGGCTGCGGGAGCCAGGTGGGAAAGGCTCTTGTGCGGCCTCTGCACACCCCCAACATTCCACAGGGTCAGCTGAGGGCCCTTCCCAGCTGGATAAAGGGGATTCTGCCGGGTCAGGGCCTCTCCAGCTCTCCTGAGCCAGAGCAGGGCATTGTCCATCCCATCGAAAGCTGGAAATCAGGGGAGGCAGAAGGGTTTTAGGGAGGGCACCCCAGTGATGTTCCCCGCTCCATCATTCCGGGTGGGAAGGGTTGGGATGTGCCCTAAATCCACACAGCACTTTAGTGGTGATGTTTCCTCTGCTGGCTGTGACACCAGAGACATCACTGAGGCCACTGAGAGAATTCCTGGCAGAATGGGAAAAAAATCCCACAGATTCGGACACGCAGATTTGGGGCCCCGGGGGTTTTTTTCCCTGCCATCCCTACTCTGGCTCAGTGCTGAGCCTCCTCCGCTGGGTGATGGGGTGGAGATAAAAATTAAATATTGAAAATTAAATATGGAATATGAAACCAGGTTAGTGGAGCAGAACAAACGGCTCCTCACAAATGAGATTATCCAAGGAATTCTGTCTCAATTTCTGCCGGCATCTCCCGGTTCCTGGAGGTGGCAGCTCTTTATGGGATTTCAATAAACAGGTGAGTGGGGGGGGTTTTTTTGGCAAACCACGTGGTTTTGGTTTAAGAAACTAAATCCCTGGTTTTGGGATAGAGAGGGAATGAAATAGAGGGGAATGGGATAGAGGAATGGGATAGAGGGGAGTGGGATAGAGGGGGGTGGGATAGAGAGAAATTGGATAGGGGAATGGGGTAGAGGGGGATGGGATAGAGAGAAATTGGATAGGGGAATGAGGTAGAGGGGGATGAGATAGAGGAATGGGATAGAGGAGGAATGGGATAGAGGAGGAATGAGATAGAGGGGGAATGGGGAAGAGGAGGAATGAGGTAGAGGGGGATGGGANAGAAATGGGATAGGGGAATGGGGTAGAGGGGGATGGGATAGAGGAATGGGATAGAGGAGGAATGAGATAGAGGCGTGATAGAGGTGTCTACTTCCACGTGAAACATCCTAAAGCCAGGCTGGACATCCCAGCTCCAAGCCCAACCGTGCCCAGTGACGCAGCTTCACCACCCAGCACAGAAATTAATAATATCTATAAATAAAATAATATTCCCATGGAATTGAAGAGCTTCTGGACACTGTTTGCAATCGGTGTTTCCCAGCTCGGCATTTCACAATTTCTGTTTCCCAGGGATGATTTCAGCTCTCAGAGGAGACGCTGCTAAAATCAAATATAAAATTCAACCCAAACCCCGTGTTTCACTTCCCTGACCATCTCTGTCTAGCCCTGGATGGGAGCATGGCTGGGACTCGAGGAAGGCCTTGGCCACTGGAGCCTTACTGGGCTTTACTGGGTCAGAGGTTCGGGATTGGGAGCACAAAGATTTTGGTCCATGGCCTGGCTGGGCTGGGAATTTTGGGATAAAAGTTCTGCTCCTAAAACTCCCGGGGAGGCCCTGTTTGGGTTCGGGCCAACGGGACAGACCCTGCTGCCATAAATGGGGGCAGCCCTGTGCAGAACGAGGCCGTTCGTTCCCTGCGGTTGGGAAATATCTCCAAAAATCCACATTTCTCTGGAATGCTCCCGGATTCCAGGATTGCTCCGAGCACTTTTATGAACTGGCAGAGGTGTCTTCTGCCAGGCGGGAATCACCGGGCATCCATCAGGAAAAGGATCAATAAATCACCAGCTCGCGACTCTGCCCCTTGCTTTAATTTGGGGTTGAAACGAGAATTTCCCAGTGCAGGGAATTTCCTGAGGATTCGCATCAAAAATCAGCATCACAGGGCTCCCACCTCCAGTATTCCCAGGAATCCTCCAGGGAGGAGCCAGGATCCCAAACCTGCTCGTGCCCAGCTGTGACCACCTGAGACACCCCTGGGCCATGCTGAGGAGCCAAAAACACCCCTCGGGGGTTTTTGGGAACAATTTTGGCCAATTTTTAGATGTAAAACGTCAGAGCCTCCCACACTTCACTCATCATTACACCCGGAGAAAAGAGAGAACCTCCGCACCAGGGAATAATTGTGGGAAACATTCCCAGTGGGGAAATTTCCAAGTGATTTGAGGCTGAAGGGGATAATTTGGAAGGTTTTGTTTTAATTTCTGTTTCTTGCTGCTGGTGAAATAGCAGAAATAAGCAATGAGAGTTGCTGGTAACCTAAAAATGGAACAGCTTTGGGAAAACCAGTTCACAACTGGGATTGTCCAGGACAAGGATTAATTCCAGCTGATGGACCTGGTGGCTTTTGTGACATCAGCGTCGCTTGGAGAGGTCATTTCTACACCTACAGAAGAATGTCATGGCAAAAGGATTTTCCTGCTGAAAACCACTCCACAGAAAAATTCCCCATTGTTTATGGGAAGCGAGTTGTTCTGGGAAAAAGCCCCTCCACCAGGAATGCCGGGGAGAAAAGCTTCAAAGCTGTCACAGAATCCCTTTTAAGGGGTTTTTCCCCCCCACATCAAAACGTGAGATAATTACAAAAATGGGTGAAAAATCCCAGAAAACATCCGAGATCAAAATCAAAGCTCCCACTAAATTAACGGAGTGAATTCCTGCTAATTCCCAAATCCGTGAATGCTCGGGACGTTCACGGATTGTTTTCTGGGAGGGTGGAAAGGGGAGCTCGCAGATGGGTGAGAATTCCTTCGGTTTGGGCCCGTGAGTCAGGACATTGCCTCACACAAGCACAAACCCCTGGAATTTGGGATTCTGGTCGGCCACCGCCACCCCGACTCCCCCGGAAATCCACTCAGGCTCATCCCTGGCTCTGCTTGGTTTGGGATTAACCTGTTAACAGCTCATCCCTTTGGAAGCCTGAGCTGGAATGCTGCACCCCAAACACCCCAACACCGCCGTGACCCTGCCAAAACCCCGCTCAGCCTCCCGGGATATTCCGAGAAACCGGAGCTGGGAGCGGCTCCCCCCAGGCCCCCTCTGCTTGTTCAGCTCGTGGGTTTTATGAGCTGTCAACGTGTCAAACTTCCAGTTATCCCGACAGCTGCGTGCCCAGCCGGGCTCCAGGCCCTGCCAGGAAGGTCTGACGGAGCCAGCAGCTTCCCACAGGGAGGAGGGGATGGAACAGGAGCTCCCAGGGATGGGGGAGAAGGAACAGCACCCGGAGGAGTTCTCATTCCACGTGGAGAGGCCAGGAGAGGAGCAAAGAGAGATGGAGAAACCCGCTTGGAGTTGTCCAGGGAGGATCAAAGTGGGATTCCAGCACAGGAATAGGATGTGGGAATAGGAATAGGAATAGGGATAGGGATAGGGATAGGGATAGGGATAGGGATAGGGATAGGGATAGGGATAGGGATAGGGATAGGGATAGGGATAGGGATAGGGATAGGGATAGGGATAGGGATAGGGATAGGGATAGGGATAGGGATAGGGATAGGGATAGGGATAGGGATAGGGATAGGGATAGGGATAGGGATAGGGATAGGAATAGGAACAGGAGTAGGAGTAGGAGTAGGAATATGAACAGGAACAGGAACACGAATATGAATAGGAATTGATATAGGAATAGGAATAGGAATAGGAATAGGAATAGGAATAGGGATAGGGATAGGGATAGGGATAGGAATAGGAACAGGAGTAGGAGTAGGAGTAGGAGTAGGAGTAGGAGTAGGAGTAGGAGTAGGAGTAGGAATATGAGTAGGAGTAGGAATATGAACAGGAACAGGAACACGAATATGAATAGGAATTGATATAGGAATAGGAATAGGAATAGGAGTAGGAATAGTAACAGGAATAGGAATAGGAATAGGACTAGGAGTAGGAATAGGAATAGGAACAGGAATAGGAATGGGATGCAGGAAGAAAGCCACCCCTGAGCTGTGATCCAAGGGATGAGTGGAACAAGGACCAGATGTGGGGCAGCTGCTCTCCAGCCCCTCTTTGGGGTCACAAACCCATCCTCACCTCTGCCCCCACCTCACACCTGGAGCTCTGGGACGAGGAGGACGGGCAGATCTTGGTGAGGCCCTTCATGGAACCATGGAATGAATCCCAGACTGGTTTGGGTTGGAGGGACCCTAAAGCTCATCCAGTGCCACCCCTGCCATGGGCAGGGATGCATTCCACTGTCCCAGGTTGCTCCAAGCCCTGTCCAACCCAGCCTTGGACATTTCCAGGGATGGGGCAGCCACAGCTTCTCTGGGAATGCTGTGCCAGGGCCTCCCCCCCCTCACAGGGAGGAATTTCTCCCAAATATCCCATCTAAGCCGTCCCTCTTTTAGTTTAAAACCATTTTCCCTCGTCCTGTCCCTCCATACCTTGTAAACACCCCCAGAACCCCTGATCTGAGCTGGCCCTGCTGCTTTAGAGCCACTTTTAACCCAAAACTCAAATCTTGGCTTAAAAACTCAGTTGAGACAGAAGAGAAACCCCGAGGCGGGAGAAGATTCCCTGCTGGATGTGTCCATGCGGACTTTGGTGTGTGTAGGGGGGGGAATTTTTTTCTTTCCTTGACTTGCAGACCCCAAGGGCCAGCGGAAGATCCACCCTGATATCCAGAAAATCCACCAAGGGCCGGCAGCCTCCCGAGTGGTGGGAAGGAGCTGCCCGTGCCAGGCTGCTGGAATGGGAAAGGCAGCAGGAATGTGCCTCGGAGAGCAGCTGCTGCACGGCCCTGGCAGGAGCCTCCTCACGGAGCGCCTGGGAGCAGGGAGGCACCGGGAGATCCCAGCTTGAGACAAGGGAAAAGTTCCTTTTTATTTAATTATTTCATTTATTTGTTTGTTTGTTTGATCGGCTTTCCCTGCCTCCCTCCTTTCTCCCAGCCCTTGGGAAAGTTCCGTGCTCTCCCTGGAGTTTTGGGGCTCTTCCCTTCCTCGCCAGCATCCCTCGTGCAGCCCTCACCCCATCCCTAAACTGCGCTCTCCCTCAAAACTCCATTTTTTCCCATTATTTACCACAGGAACATCCATTTTTTTACCCCCTGGCTCGACAACTCGTGCCCACCTACACAAGGAAGAGCAATTAAGGCAAAGCACGCGAGACGAAAATGGGGGAATTCACACATTCCCGCCCTGGGTGGCTTCGTTCCCTTCATGAGCTGCTTTCCCAGGCTCCAAATATCCCTGATGCTACACGGCCACCAAATGAACACTTCTGAACTCCCCGGGCCAAGATCAAAGCCAGGCCAGCCTAAGTTTTGCTGGATTTCCTTCTCCAGTCTCCACGGCCAAGTCTAGAGGGATGCAGGAAAACCCAGGGTTTCTCAGGAGGAAGCTGGATGGAGGTGCCAGCACCTGCCACGATTCTTCGGGAAAAGTCCTTAACCAAGAGTGGGGGACACCCCCATTCCCAGACATCAGAGGAGAAAACCCCAAAAGCCTTTGGCAGCTCTGGCTCCTGGGTGAGCACATCCTTATCCCGAGCCCCACAGGCAACCCCGGCCTGGTTTCCTTTGGAAAAGCTCCTTCCTGGCAGGAGAGAGCCTTGGAGAGCCCTTTCCCTGCTCTCACAGTGCCCGGGATTCCTGCAGCCTGTCCCGAAAGCCCCTCCGGGACCCTGCGGGGGTCTCCATTTCACTGCGGTAACGCTCCCAATCCCCAATCCCTCCCCCTTCCCGGCCTTTCCCGAGGGATTCCTTTATCCCGGCGATCTGCTGATCCCTGTGCTGTTTGCACACACTGCTGACCCAGGCTTTATGCGGGACACATAAGGGGCTCTGTGTGCAGCTCCCACAAGGGCCATTAATCGTGTCCATGTCAGAATTCCCGACTCCAAACCCTCCCTTCCCGCTCCTCCCCTCTCCTGCCCT
>VZRR01007071.1:0-27330 GCA_013398015.1 Oreocharis arfaki
CCCATTTTTTATAATCAAGATGCTCACGGCCAGCTGCTTGTTTCCACAGCATACAAACTGGAGCAAGGATTGGACCCCTGACTTCTGCAGTTCAGAACCACAGACAAGACTGGGAATCAAACTTCTGTGCTATAAAATTTGCAAGACATTTTAAGAAGTGCTTTTTTATTTTCTCCTGCCTGCAGCAGTCTGTGTGTGATTTGCAATTGTGCACCTGTCTTGTTGACCAGATGGAAGAAGGTGCTGCTTCCAGCTCTCTTTGTGCTGCTCACAGGAGTTCATGTGTTGCTCGGAGCATGCTAGTGTTCAGGTGTTCATGCCACCACCATACGCCAGCCACCTCCCCTGTCTAACAAGATCTGGGAAAGGGCAGTGTGTACTCAGTGCTGTGCAGTTTTGGGATTCCTCCACCGTAGAAATCCCCAGGTCAAAAGACTGGCTATGCTATGCCTTGTATGAGGATTGATTCATTTGTCACATACCTAGCATTGTGAATCAGTCTGTTCAGAAATGGGAAGGGGGCTTCCAATGTAGTGAGTTTGCTAAATAAAAATAAAAACATAGGTTGCTTCCAGGCATTTGGGCCTTTTTGGTTTACTCACTTTTCATAATCAAATTATCCTATGGAACCATATACATTATTTTGGATCTTTATTGTAAGATAAAAATTAAGTTTTGTTTTAACTTTAGAGCTTCAGTGTCTTAAGATTCACAAGAGCTGCTAAAAAGTCTGCAGTATCTGTAGCTGTCCGTATAGAAATGAAAGATGGATATCCCAATAGCGGCTGGAATCTGAAATCAAGAGATTGCAAAAAGGGAAAGCAGCTACCCGTTTGGGTTACGCTTGCTTTGGTTCTGGGTACTTTGGATAAGGAAATACAAGTTTTGTCTCTGTCTGCCTTATGGACTGGCATGCTGGAAGAAACCACACCTGTATTTCTGCACCTTCTATATTTGGAGGAAAGACATAAAAATCTTCTACTCTAATGCAGCATGCTATATAGTACTTTTAATTTTCATTGTGACCAGCAGTGTGTTAACTGCACCAGGAATGTTTTGGTGACACAATTAGTTTCTGCAAAAAGGATTGTGATGCCATAAAAACAATATGATTTCTGTAGAGCAGCTGTTGGCATTCTTAAGGATTAATGATTCTGTTTCCAAAGAAGTAAGTTGCTGAAATATATATTAGCATATTTAGAACTTTTTCTAAATAGAATATTTAGAAAATGTCCAGAAAAGAAAAATCTGAGCGATTTGTAAGAGAATATGTTGAAGAATGTGTGATTTTACTCAATACACTGGTGAAGGAACACTATGCCTTCCTTAAAATAACCCCCAACCAGGTTATGTTCAGTAGGAATTGGTTTTTTTAGTACAGGTGCTCGCCGATGGCAGCTTTGCTTTGCCCACCGCGACTTGACAAAAATGTGCTGTTACTTTTATGAATTAAGGCACCTGATTGTTTATTCACAGTGATTCTCTTTTCTCTTCTTGTCTGAGTGCCCTTGTATAAACCCTGTTTTTGCTTGTTAAATCACAGTGACACCAGTGATGCACATTGTTTTTCTGCTTGTTAATATACTATAGCCTGTATAAAACTAATCACAAAAAATGAATTTCTGAAAAAGACTGTCTGCTTGAATGTGTTTTTCAGCATGGTTTTGTTCTAAAGATGTGAGCTCTGTTTTGTCGCTTACACAGTTGATTACGAGGTTATCATTTTGGTAGTCATCAATTTCTATTGCATACCACATTTTGTCTTGACAATTCTAAGCAGTGCTGTAAATTAGTAATATCACTAATTTGTACCACCTAATTTAATAAGATTAGGACTGCAAATGCCACAAGATTTCTACTTTACAATGTAGTAAAGTTCTTAATTTTGGAGAATGTAGACCAAGTCAAACATCAGGATCCTGAGGAGAAATAAGTTGTAAGCCTGTCTAAACATCTGGGGAGAGTGGGATGATTCTGCCCTTTGCCGCTGAAAGGGTTTGCTTATTAATATGCTTGCCACTATCAGCCACTCAGCTGCAGGACACTGCCACACTGAGAAACAGACGACTTACATCCGACAGGAAAGTGGCAAAGCAAAAGTGATATTACTTCCCTGTCAAATTAAAATGAACTACTATTTTGCAATTAAAAAAATAAATTAGAACAATCCCCCAAGCATATAATTATAATAGGAAGTAGTTTATTCAGTCATTTTTTAGCTTAGGGTCACTTTTCCATTTTCTTGACTGAATTGTTGCTGGTTTAGTTTTTTATCAGATTTAGTTTTCACCAAAAGTAGTTGTATATCAACACAAGGAAAAACCACTGGAATAAACTCATATTTCATCTGAAACAGAAACTGTTAGACACAAATAGGTCTTTTCCACTCAGTTCAGTGTTCCTGTTGAGTTTAGTTTTAGCTAATATAGATAGCAAAGTCGGTCATATCTGTGCCTTTTGACTCAGATATTAACATGTCAAGATTTAATCAGAGAAGACCTAAGTCATCCATTTGTTGTGAAAGCAAGGCTCTTTCATACAAGTGGATGTGTGATCATTACTTTTTCTCTTCCTGCTCTTCAATGAAACAGTTAAGTGTTTGGTAGATTAACTGGCTTGTGAAATTACCTCATACTAGTCCTTTTCTAAATTTATAAATTTATTTATTATCACTTTCCTTACCTCTCCTCCCATGTTTTTTTCTGGCCTCTAAGCCTTACACTAGCAATTACCTTCTTTTGAGTAATTTTTTTTTTTTTCTTAAATTTGTTTTGGAGAGATTATCCCATTCCATGAGGAAGCAGAAACATATTTAAAATGGGAGAGACTTCACCAAAAAGACTTGTAATCCCTGTTGTGTCTGTGTATTCTTCATATCAGTTTGGAAAGTATCATTAAAACTCCAGTTCTTTCAGACTACTTTTCTTATGTATTTTCCATTTTATATTAATGGAGTGCAGTGCAAAAGCAGGCAGAAAACTGTAATTTTACATATTTTAAAATTATAATTCAGGTTACGTTTTCCACCCATCTCGTAAACAACAGGCTAAATACTACTGTAGCTCTCATATTTCTGTCTTTGTACTTTATTTGCCATGTCAGACAGTGGAGACTCTCCTTTTCTGTTTTCCCCATAAAAAGGTAAAGGGTAGTAATATTACAAGAGGGTAATAAATTCCCTGTTCACATGTACATGTCAGTGATCACAGAAATTTTGACTAAAATGACAGATACAATAAGTGTTCTTCAGGGTCTTTTGTTAGTTTAGATTTAGGTCACAAAGTGTATTTCCCAGGCTGTCATTCTAATAGAAGCCAATCTGACAACATAAATGTTGTTTTACTTTTTCAGAACATTGGCTTTGTAGCAGAATTGAATTAAGAGTTTTCAGAAGTTTTGCAATGTTCCTAACAATCCCTTTTAAGACATAAAGATTAATTTTTAAACAGTACTTTTCCTGCTCAAATCATCTGCCCGTGTTTCCATATGGCTTCATTTTAAGGCCTGTTAATCCATACTGTTATTGCTTGCCTCCTTTTACTGGAATTCACTGGAGGAAAGTGCTATTAGGGTTTTCCTTTTTGACGAAGAGGGTAGTTGTTCTGAAAGGACAGCACAAGATGAAATAAAAGAGTATATTTATGAACAAAATGGACATAATAATAAAGGTTTTCCATTGAAACTCTATGGTCTAGAGAGGATCACTGGCATTCTAAATGAGAACAAAGGCTCCCAGAAAAAAAATTAAGACATTAGCAACATTTTCTGGAAGCTTAATTTTCGTCTTATGTCTTATGTCTCTAATTCATATGAATCTTAGAAATGGCAAAGGAATTTGTGTCTATTCACAAAGGGTATTTTTGTTAATGTTTGTAACAACTGTTTAAGTAGTATCTGAGACGATCAGACAATTTCAAGGGAGTTCTTTAGCCTCATATTTGGTTATTCAGTGTATTCCTAATTTATATTACCTTTTTATATTACCATGTTCAAAACGAAATACATTTGTAACAGAATATAAAATACTTTATAATATTGCCTCATATATGTTTAAAACCCAGGTCTATTTTTGACATTGATCTTATATAGAGTCCTTCATGCATTCAACAGAAATATTCATGACCCTAAAGAAATTTGTAATGTGCTAATATGCTTCACTGAATTGAGGCCTCTAATTCCAACCACCTAAAGCCCCTTCAAATAACAAGGAAACAACTGCAAAAAAAAAAAGTACAACTTTCAGAAGAAGATTTAAATAAAACTTGCCATAATTTACCTTTTGGGAAAAAAAAACAAATGCAGACTTTTGAAGTCTCTTGAAATATCCCCTTTATTGACAAAGTTGCAATTTGCACTTCAGAAGACAACTAGATTCCTAAAGTACAGTGAAAATAGAGAAAGAATTTTCCCTTTTCTTAGCTTTCTGTCTTTAAGAACACAGACAGCAATGTTGAAACTTGTTTTTACATGATTCTGCATTTCAATTTTTAGGGATATTTCTTGAAAAAATTCCAAGTTATGAAGTCCATATACCACATTCACAATTTCTGGAGTTTTCTAATGAGCAATATATGATTTGCCAGCAGTTTGTTTAATTGTTACTGACTTGCTACAAAATGGGGGGGAATTTCAGGAATGCTTGTATAAAATATTTTGAATTTTGCATTGATTAATTATCTTTACAACTTTCTTCATCACCACACCCTTCAGTCTTTAAGGTCTCCCTGCAAAGGCAAAGCCCATGGTTTCTTTCACATATTTACTCTGTTTTGACTGTTGTCTCATCAGGTTAAAAACTATCTATCACTGCTGCGATTTCTGTATTCAAAATCTTTCCTCAAGTGCTTTGAAGATTTTGCACTGATAGCTTCTCAACAGGAAAAACTGGAACAAGAAAATAAATTTCAATAGAAAGTTGTTAAATGCAGGTTATCATCCCTGTAAGTTACATTTCTAGAAATAGTGGCAAGGTGTTTTGGTTTTTTAACCACGAATATATAGGATTAGAAGGGGTCTTTTGGCACACCCAATCTCCTCCTATTTTAGGCAACTATATCATATAGCTGTTTTTTATAAAGTTATATCTTAAGAACTTTATAAAAAACTAATTTATAATTGATTAAAACTAAATGGACTAATTTTGCCCCATTGCTGCTTACGGAAGTCTTTTCAAGAGCTTCATTGCTCTTTGTGTCCTGTTCTGGGGTTGTATTTGACTTGAAGTTTGTTCATATCACACTATTGTCTTGTATCATTTTTAGTTGTTTCTCAGTCTGGAGTCTCATTCTTTTATCTGTTGTCACTAGCCAATTAATCATGGCCATATGGTTCTTTCTCGGTTGTATCTGTGTCTTTTTTTTTGTACTGCTGACGTGTGTCCTAATGTTTGCTGTCAACATCTGTATACTTGGATTTTGTTTCAAGGTAAAGTTGACAAATACATTAAAGAAGGCATTTAAGAAGCACTCAGGTGGGATACTTAATTTCTTGGGACTACTTGTTATTATCTCATTTTTCCTCTTTTTGTCCTTTTTTTTTTTTTTTTAACTGCTGTATCATCTTTCCAGTAATACCCGCTTTCTTCTGAAAGAATTTCCTTTATGGTGTCGTGGCTTCATTTTTGCTGATGACCAAGTGGATTATCTCTGTTTCATTTCCTTTGTATGAAAATATGTTGTTAATTTTAAGTATGTGCAATGCTATGTCTGATAAGAGGTTGTTGTTATAAGTAATAATTTATCTATAAGGCAGCCTCGTGGAACCTGAAGCTTATTCTCCCAGGTTTTTAAGACCAAGAATTACAGAGTAGAGATTTCCCAGAATGGTATTCACTTCTTCTCTTTGCTATGTCAACCAGCTGAAATCTGTAAGTCAGAAACTAATTTGCTTATTAATGGAAAAATTAATAAAATAAATTAATTAAAAAATTAATATTGGGATGTCTGAAACTGTAAGTATCAGCGAAAATTTAAATACTTTCATGTGAAAATAAGCTCCAAACTCTGTCTTCCTAGGAAATGTTTTTATTGGAAGTTGATTTTAGCCTAATCCACTTTCTTGGGTTTGTATTACTCATTCCCTTTTTGACAAGTCACCAAGTCGTGCTTTTTTCTGGCATGGGTCATCCTCCTTTTTGTAGCAAAAGTAGGTGGAGCGGAGTCAGTAGAAATGAATTACAGAAGGTCCTTTATATTTCCATATCATCCCACATAAATATTTGAAGGAAAATTGTATTTCTTTGTAGCATCCTAGGTACCTGATATCCCTTTCACCAGTTCCTGATGATAGGTTTCCAGAATTGGAATACAATTACTGTGTAACCTGTCCAAGAAGAACTTGAAGGCCTCTTGTGAACTTAGACAGCAGCTAAAACCCTATAGAATTATAGATTTTGACTGCAAGCTACAACCAAAAAAGGCTCCCGGTTAACTAGCAGGATAGTAATAGTAAGCTTTCAGAACTTCCATCTATTTAGTCTTAATTTTTTTGCATTTCTTAAAATATGTGTGACATTTTATTTTATTTAAAGGACATAATTTCTAGGGATGTATGTGATTTCCATAGTAAAGCACTTCTTGACTGTGTCTTTTAAAGGGTGTACAAGTAGTCTAGATACCTCGATGGAAGAAGAGATAATGTAAAAAAAAGGCAACTGGCCTGCAGATCCTCATGTCAACAGGAAAACAGAATAGTCTTCTCTTCCTCCATGCATGGACCAAGTAAGTTAGATACAAAACTTAATTTTAAGATGATAAGATAATTTCTTGACAGATGTCTTTAGTTGCAATTAGGCCTGCTGGATTAATTAATGAACCTTAGCAAACTGCCCTACTAAAATTAGCCTCAGAAATACAACTCTTTTACAAGTTACTAATTTGTAGTTTTCTTGTGCCTTTCTCAGTGGTTACCTTTATGTTGCTAAAGTTGGGGTTTCACTTTGACCAAGGCTGATTGCCTACTTCCTTTGTGGTGGAAATCTCAAGTTAAAATTATCAAAGCGCTGGTGGCTATCTGAGACTCTCACACAGTTCTACCTGTGGAAGAAGGTGCCTTCTTCTGTCTGGAAGACAGAACATTCTTCCAATAGAAAAATTAGAGAGCTTATCTTATTGCAAGAGAATGGATTTTTGGAAGAACACCAGACTTTGCATGCATGGAAGGACTACAACTCTCACAAGTGGAGGACTAATTCTGGACAGGGTTCCTGGGCTGACCTGAATGCTCGAATCAGGTGCACATTTCTCCAGCTGGCATTGAAGAGAAGTCTCAGAAGATGTTATTTCACTAATTTCTATTTTGTTTGGGTTCTTTCACCTCAGTGAATCAACTAATTCCTGCTAACTAAGCCTGCAAAATCCTAATGGAGGCCATGCAGTTATCATACTGCTCTGAAGCATCAAGGCAATGCCTTGACTCTGCTTAGTTGCTTCTAGAAAACTAAAGCACTTTTTCTCCCCAACGATGTTCCAAGCAGGTAGCTTTTAATTTTTTCCCTGCTGGAAAATCACCTTTCTGGAATTAAAAAAAAACAAGGCACGTAAGTGTCTGTGGTTTAACTCCTGTTATTTTCTTCCTAGGACTAGTAGCCCATCTGGCTATTTTAATATGATTTCTCATGCATTATTCAATTTTTTTCTTTTTCTTTCTTTTACTGAAGTATTTTGATATTTGCTTTAACCTTGCAAAAATTTCTGTGATCTTTTCTAAAACAGAGCTTTATGATTTATTCTTGTTCAGTAGGTTAGATAACTTGTTCTCATGCAGACAGATCAGTGACATATGAGAAAGGAAATGTGAATTATCTGCCCATATCCTATAGAGTAGATAGCATCTCAGACTGAGCTATGCACCTGGAATATTGCTAGTAATATTGAGAACCCACGAGGTGTGTCCAACAGCACTTTGTTCCTTCTCAGTCCTTGCTTCAGTCTGCCCAGCTATGTTTGTGCAGACAGCAGCTCTTTAATTTAAGGATGAAAGAAATTATTCTAAGCGATTTTTTACTGAAAGTGTCTTTGCTCTTGAAGTAACATGTTGATTCCATATACCATTGAGACTGTATTATGTAGTTCATTACTCAGAATATCAAGGCAGAATTGCCTAATAAGAGGAGCATAAGACAAGATGATTTGCATAGCTCAGTTGAACTTCAGAGTTTGCATTTCTGAGCAGGAGAAAACGCCAAGATTCCATAAGGCAACAACTTATTCCAAATCTGGCATTTCTCCTATTCAGAAACACAGATTGTGAAGTTCACTGAAGTTACTGAAATCAATCAATTTTTTTCCTGAGTATTTTAATAACAAGTACATTTTCTGTTTATTAGTGTTTTGCTTATATACTGTTTGCATATTAAGATATTAATTAAGTATATTCACTTAACTGCTGTCTCTCTTTCCCGATTCTCCAAGAAAAATCTCTGTGGTACATTTAAAGGAGTAAGGAACATAGTCAGGTTGATACACGCTTGCCTTCGCTGGAAAATTAAGATGAATATCATGCACAGCTCATTTGTGGCTTTGTCTTATGTCATTCCATCACTTGCAAGTTATACAAGTAATTTCTAGAGCCATAAATATAAGATGTTCCACACAGACAGTGTATAAAACTGACTTGAAGGTCATGTCTGTGTGAATGAATAAAATGGACTATTATTTGAAGCCAAAGCCTGTGTCCGTCTGGCTTTTCCTCTTGACTGTATTAGTTGTATTCATGTTTAGGATGATCCTTGGCCTCTGCAGATCCTGGAAATACGATTTGGAGTTGTGGAAGAGGGGTAGTTGGCCTGAGGCAAAACTATGCCAGGAACCTTGATAACGAATGCACACTACACTGCCACACCCATGCTGTGACCCTGCCGAGCTTATCAATGCAGTATTACCAGATTCTGTTGTATCCCTGCCTGCCTTAGCATACTACCCAGGGTCCTTTTCTCGCTCTTAAGGCCCAGCCCAGCTCTCTGTACTGAACTCAGCGGCTTAGGGATACATGCCTTCAGAGAATGGGTAGAAGGGCAAGAACCACCTTCCTCCTCATCCTGGATTTCCTTACTGGCAGCAGTGCTGCTTTGTAACCTTGGGAGAGGAAGAAATGGGTGTAATGGTGGGTCTGTCAGACCTTGCTCATGAGCAACAGTTGTTACACGCCCTCTACTTTGTTGAGCTGCTTGTTCCCCCATTGGACGCTTTAAACAAAGACATCATCTGTGATTTGCAGGTTTTGTAAAACCCACGGAAACTTTGAGGATTCAGTGCACAATCTGCGTGAGACGAGACAGCACATCAAGCGATTGTATGTGCAAGTAATTGCATTCATTTGTTTTCAATATCCAGATAGTTTGTGCAAGCATTTTTTCATGAGTTGTTGAAAAACTGACTTTAAATATTTTGCTTTTAATTAGAGAAGATGAAGATTTCACAGTGACAAATATATTCAACTCTTCTTCTAGGGATCACGTATGTCAAAATATTGTGTTGTTTGGGTTGTTTTTTATTATTAGCGTCATCAGAACAAAGAGTGAGAACATAGGTTCCGGGCTTGATACATGCTGTTGAATATTTTACAAGACTATAATATAAGATTATTTGATATGTTCTTATTTGATTTGCTACTGCAGTGACAAACAGCTATTAAAACTTTATAAGCAGCTGTGGCTACTTGCCCCTGTGAAAAATCAAATTCGAAATAACAATTTGATTTCTGTGGTACTTCAGAAAGTGGTGTATTCCAGTCTGGTCTATACTTAATACATTTTACTGACATGATTATGTTTGCTAGCAATGCAGTTTTCTTTTTTTTTTGATCATGATAACCGTGCTTCACACTACGCTTCCAAAGATGTAGGTATGCTGGCATTCTTGCTGAAGATATGACTCTTGCTTCGCTGCCAAAAATAGGATATGCCTTTAAAACGTGTTTAAGCTAGAATTACCATTTCTAGATGAGGAGAATGCTTTGCCCTATGTGAGACTCAATAACAGAGGTGTTCTCAAATGCGTATAAGACTTCAGTTTCATAGGACAGAACAGTTCTGAATAAAAAAAGTCCTCTCTGCTTGGCAGCAGCCTTGTTGACTCTTAACGGCTTTATCATGTTTTCCAATGTTTGTTTTTGTTTTGTTTCTTAAAACCCCCAAGTTCTTGCATAATATGATTGCTCCATAGAAGCCTGTATTTCTAGTACTCATGGTTGTGGAGAAAAAGCTTGAAAATGGTTTGCCAATCCCCACTTCTAACAGAGAAAATGGAAGCGTCTATAATGTGCAGTATTTTAAAATATGGTGAGCTTTAAATCAAGTTCCTTCTTTTTGAAACCTACCATTTTTAGTTTTTATTATAATGGCTTCTACAGATTTTATTTGCCTCAGTTAATTTGGAATGTTTTGATCTCAGTTACCAAAAGTTCAGGCAAAAATTTAAAAATGTAATTTTTGATAAGGTTGCATACATTAGAAGAGCATGCTCTTCTGGTTTGGAGACTTCCGCTCAAAATTGTAGCTGTTTTCTCTTTAGAAACTGTTTTCAGTAAGTATACTTGTCTTTTTAAGATGTGCTTTGTGAACTAACACTTGGGAGTTGAACTCTGTGCAGATACTGGTTATTAACATTCCAAGACATGTCTATTTGGAACAAATTTCATGAGCCCAAGATATCCCATCATTTTGTTAAAATAAACAGTGTCCATGAGCCTCCTTAGATATAGTATCAAGAAGGGGCTTTCTGCCTATGTGTGGCTGTACACATCTGTTAATTCAGAGATTTAGATGTGAAATCCAGCACTCAGGGACACCAGGTGGATATCTGATACTCTCTAAGGAATTTGTGCTTCATAAACCATTCTATGGATTATTCACAGCCATGCCTTTTTCCCTGCTTGTGACATAAAAACATATGGATGAAATATTTGTATCAATAATTAATCCTGGTATAAATAAATACAAGTTACTAATAAATGAGAAACAGAGACATGTTCCTGCCAAAAATCAGCTGTTAATGCCTCTTCACTTACTGAAATGGCATGCCGCATATCACAATTGTTCCATTACTGACTACAAAGTATTTCTGTAGGTGAAAGTCAGAAGTATTCTCCAGCTCTACAGTGAAAGCTGAAGTCAGGGCACACTACAATTTTAGATTGAAATAAATATGCACAGAGCATGAGAAATAAGGAGATGCAACTCTTTATTTCTACTTTTCATGACTCTTCAAAAGAAATTACATGACTTTAGAGCCTAAGGGCTCAATTCACTTGTCCACACATAGGGATCTTGTTCTATTTAAAACTCGTTGGAGTATCAATACTCCCTTGTGAGGTGTCAGAAATTACACAGGAGCGATGGAAAAACTGTCTCATTTGGGAACAGCAGCTGCAGACCAACAAGGATATTCTACAGTGCCTGAAATGGCACTAGATGAATGTGTCCTGGCAACTAAACCTTCAAACCTTCACAGTGTGTGCTGGGTTCAAGCTTAAGATCTGTTCTTGAAGAAGTTATTTGTGCCACTTCTTCTAAAGACTTCAGAGTGGTTATCCCTTTCTATTGAGGATGTTTCTCAACATAGTAGCTCTTTCCTTAGCCAACATACTTGTTCTTGCCCAAAGATCATGCAAGTGGAGAGGGACAACCTCCATGTCCCCTGGTAATGAAGAAGAATTGAACAGAACCCAAAGACTTTGCTCCATGCCACAGTGATGTCCTGGTGGTACCATCATACTTCTGAAAAATGGCAGAAGTGGGCATGCTTTCTTCAGGCCAAGGATTGTGCAGGAAGTGCTCTAATCTGTAGAATATAGCTACTAATGGATATTTTTAAGAAAATGGTGGATATGTCTGCACTGTGTTATGGGCCTGATCTTTTCAAGATGTTGTACTCAAAATTCTGAATTTAATTCTCAAATCTCTCTTCATATACCTGAGGCATTTACTTGAATCTGTCAATAAATCAGTCAGAAATGAGACTTAGGTCTGGGAAATACAGGCGCTGGTAAAAACTTTGTCCCTCAGCAGTGATTAAACACACTGTCCACGTAGGGGTCTCACCTAGTAGCACAACATCAGTGCTTCCCAAAGTTTTCCCTTAGCAACCCTACTTCCAGGGTCACAACCCCACTTTCATTTTCACTTCCAGGCTTGTGGGCCCCAAGTGGGGTCATGACCCTAACTTGGGATCTGCTCTATAACACATTGAAAAAATTAACATACCAGCCAGTAAACACATCAGCAAAACAAGCCCATCCAGTCTGCCCAAGACCCTGCTGTCTGCCATCCCTAGGGGCCTTACCTATTAAGCATGAGGTTGCAAAAACGTGTATCTACTTGTGAGCTCACATACTGCTTTGTGTGTGTTTTACCATTGTCTTGTAGTCTTCCTTTGTGCTATTTAGCTAAGTTTGGTGTTGACAAATATGTGCTAACACTTCTGAAAATATGACCTCCTTTTTCTTGCTCATTCATATGTTGGAGGTGCTGCTTAGATTTATTATTTGCACATAATAGAGTTCACAGTTATTGTGTGTCAGAAACAAGATCTGGAGAGTCTACTGTTCCCACAGCTGGAGCAACACATACACATCTGCTAAAACTGCAGCGTAAATTGTATTGTCCTTAGCAATTAATCACACTGTATTCTATTGATTCTCCTCCTCCTTAACTCCTGCTGGTCTTTGCCGTCTTCTCTTTTCTTTTTCCTCATCTGCCTCCTGCTCTCCATTTCTTATGAGTCTCATGCTTCATTTTGTAGCATCTTCTCCGGAAGTGCTGAGTTTGGATGTGGACATGTAAAAGTTTCTACTTCTCTTGCAAAACATTTTGCCACTAGATTTCAGAGAGTTTTGCACAGGTTGTGGATGCACATAGGTTATGAAATCTCAGTATCTGCCTTTTACAGTGGGGAGATTAAAACACCAGGCCATTACCCACAGTCACCAGAAAGTCAGTGGCAGAGAAAAACACGGATCTCCCATTCTATGTCGAGTCCCATGGTGGACTCCAAGCAACATGGTTAGCGCAAAATATACCAGTAGATGGCACTTCAGTGTTTGTAGCATTGCTCATGCATCTGAGGGTCTGATACAAATGGCCTTCTGGTGTATAGTTCTTCATGTGCAACTGTTAGCATAATTTGATTTCTTTTTATTCTCGTGGTCTTTTTCCTCGTAGCTTTACTCTGCCATCATCTTTTTTTTTTTCCCCCATTTACCTTGCTGTGACACTTTGCTGTTACTTCTTCATTTCTCTCACTTTTACATTTGCTATGTCTCATTTGGAAAAGAAGAGGAACAAACACCACCACCCACCACCCCCCAAAAAATACCACCAAAAAAGTAAAACAAATCTAATAAAGGGAATATCACTCACTGATTTATTTTCAGAGAAGAGTTATCTAGATCCTGACTAGTTCATTACTGAGGACAACTGAGATAGTGGTGAGTGGAAGCAGTAAGACTCACTCTCAACTATTCTGAAGCCCCACCATGTATTTTTTGCAGTGTGAGGGGAAGAGCTCTCTGCCAACTTGCAGTGTGTCTGTGAAGCACACTGTATGTACTCAGCTCTGTATGTTAGACTACCCTTGCTCTGCAGAGGCTCTGGCTACATGCTTCAGGTTCTGGCCTTTTCTCCAGATAGGAAACGAAGATTTTATTTGGGCTTCTGTTGTGGGCCGTGGGTGGATTTCGCCCCATCAGCTCCTGTGGTGCTGCTTGCTATGTTGCTGGCAGTGGCAAGTGGCTTTCAATTACAGCTGAAGTTCCATCACAGCCTGTAAGTGGAGAATGCTGGGGAGATTTATAAACTAATTGTCACAACTTCCAGGCATGCTGGCTTGAGAAGCATGCAAACTCTTGAGTTTGCGCTCTGTGTAAAGTTGGAGCTCTGGCTCTGTATATTTATAGGCATAGGCTCAGTCCCTTTTTTCTTTCTTGTAAAAAGAATGAAAATTAGTTTCTTTGAGGTTGAAGTCCAAATGTGAAAATACTCATTATTTGTATATATTTAATGTCAAGCATTTTAGGCTTTTAGTAGTTTTAGCAGAGTCACCATTTGAAACCAGGATTTGAGTTGATCTGACTAAACCACTCTAGGTGGGAAAGCATTATAGAAAACATCCCTGAAGAGCTTTTTTTCACTTGCTCCAGTGGGCATTATCTATTATTTTTCCAAGTTTCTTGTGTTGGGCTTGGGTTTTTTGGCTTTCCTTGCTGTCTTGACCAATCTAGCTGGTGCTAGTTATTGTCTCTTTGAGAATTATTTTCGCTACTAAGAAAAAAACCCTGAAAATCTGAACAATAGCATCATTTTAAACTGCATTTTAACTGTTTTGCTCTTTCATTTTATTTACTTGTTTTCACTTAAAAATATAGACTTTTAATGCATTTTCTTGCATTTTATCTTCTACACATTCTACGCAGCACGGAGTGAATATTCTAGGTATAGGTGATGCATTCCTTGAACAGCAAAGACTTTCACTAAACTCAGTGGGAAAATAGCATTTATGGGAAATTTTAGGATCGCTGAAAGACCATTTAATGGAAAGACGTATTAAAAGAGGAACATTCTATATTCCTACTGACAATTGCCTCTTAGATCTGTGGTGATATGATTGCTTGTTCAAGGTTTCTTGAGGGAGTTGGTCCTTTTTAACTGGACATTCCTTTCTGATTTTGGAGTCTTTATGACTTGGAAGTAGGTGGGCATGCCTTTTCATAGGAACATGGGATAATCCAACTTGAAAGGGTTATCAGGAGATCATCTGCTGGATTGTGCTAATGTGGAAAAAGGTTTCCCTTAAACCGTGTGTGGACTTCTCTTGTTTCAGCTTATGCACACCTTGTCCTGCTACATGTGCTGCTACAGAAAGCCTGGTTCTGTCCACACAACGACCTGCTTGTAGGTGGAAAAGGCTGATCTGAGGTGCTTCCAGAGCCTTCCTTTTTCCAGGCAGAAGCAGCTCCATCGCTCAGACTCCCCTTGCAGGGCCAGTGTCCCAGCCCTTGAGACTCTGCAGAGCTCACTTGTCATCAGTGCAACCTCAGACTCTATTGTCCAATGACTTGCATAACTACCTGTCTGTCTTATCTGTGTGTTTTACCCTGTGACCTTTTTTAGCAATGTTTCTGACTCAGAAATGAGGTAGAAGTGCACTTTAGTATCTTCAGTGGCACCCACCAGCATCAGCCTGGCAGTTCCAGGTGCCTCTTAAAATATGAAGGTCATTGGAAATTAAGATTACAAGTACATTACATGAAGCTGAGCAGAAGATCATAGGGACACTGTTATCTGTGTAAGAACATTTCAAATTGCTAAGAGATCCTGGGAAAAAAACCCCTGTTCTTATGTAAAACTTTTTGTGTATAACCATGCTATACTGGGTAAGAATGATTTTCTAAAAAATTCTGCTTTTGCTGTGGACCTCTAAAATGCTGTGAAACTTACCAATTAATTGATAATTAATTTTTAAATAGTTCAAAGTTTTGAAATGTTAGTTTTTTATTTTCTAGTAGTTCAAAAATCCTTCAAAACAGATGGCTAAAATTTGGGTCTGGAATATGCATGCTGTGGTTTCATTTTGAGATGTTCTGAGTATCTGTAGACCTCACCGAAAGGTGAGAAGTTCAGATGCTATTACTGAGTGGCACTGGTGGAAATTCAGGAGCCTTTACACATTCAAATCTACACTTCAGCACCTTGGTAGACTTATCGTCCTGTAGCACCTGGGGCATCTGATTAGCTGTTATCAAAGTCCATACTTCCTTCTCAGTTTTCTGACACAGTAATATTCTTCAATACTGTGGTGAAGTTGACCAAGTCCATTTAAAGGAGATCAAAAGAATGTAGTTTTAGGTTACAGGAAAATGAGCCAAACCTGTGTGTTTAACACCAAATCAGTCTCTAAGCCGAACACTGTGGCTTGCACCACTTATATTTCTCCACAGTGTGGTAATTTCATTGGCCAGACTGTTCAGGAGTAACAAATGAATGTGAATTATACAGAAGATCCCAAGTGATTATGGGCAAAATCCAGCCACTAGGATCTATTATGCATTTCTATCTATCAGAAAAAAGAGAAAGTAAAACAAATTGAAGAGTTAACTTGCGCAAATTATTTTTCATATACTACCTGCATAACTCATGCTGCCATAGAGGGTCAGACAGGCCTTGGAGTTACAGGAATATCAAACAAAAAATGTAATTTTTTATCTTCAGGGAGTTATGAATTTCCGTCTGATACCTTGTGGATGCCTTGGTCTATATACAAATGCTATGCTTCACCAGAAAGCATGGAATCCTAGTTCTTCAAAGGGATAAGATACAGATGTTTCTGTTCTGGTGATTCATCATGTAGTAAAATGTCACTGCCTAGAGAACAGCACGGCATACTGAAATTTCATTTCACCTGATTCGCATTTGGAGGGAAAGAAGGAAACATTTTTATGTAAGAATAAAAAAAGGAAATAAAGAAGAAGAAGGGAAAAGAAAAAGAAAGAAATAACAGCTGTTTGAAATTTGTAGAGAGGCTTGGAATGTAGCTTTATTTGATGTGTATTGCAGGGAGAAGGCAAGCAAAGAGGTAAGGGGGCAGAAGAGGTTTATGATAGTGTTCTTAAGTCTGTCATAAGAACACAGCTATCAGAAATGCATTCAAGTGTGATCAAAACTGAGCATACTCTTTTGCCCGTGTTGTGCAGACAAATACATTTGGGAACCAGGGCTTTCGAGGCAATATTCTTATTGTTCAAATGCCTCAAGCTGAGTCTCCTAGATTTAAGGTGATTTTACTTTAGTACCAGAATGCACTCTACTCTGAGTTACTTTGCCTACATTTGTGAATGGAGTTCACAGACCTCGGATTCAGTACAAAAGTATACTCTGTGGTGATCCAGGAGTTTCAGAAATGTGATTTACAGCAAGGGGAATATGTATGCCAGACAATACAAAACACTGAAGAGAAAGATGTTTCTGAAAATTTATTTATCTTCCTGTTTTAGGAGCTTGTCCACATGGTTTCAGAGCTTCTTATAACTTTCTGTACTTAAACATCCAGACATCTTTGTTTCTTTATTTAAACATACAACCACCCCCTTCTTTAGACTGAGGGAATTAAATTCACATTTCCACTTCCCAAAAAGTTCCCCATGCACAAGCCTTGAAGAGAGGAAGAAAAAAGTAGTCTCTCTCTCCTGTTGTGACGATGACTCAATGTAGAAAAAGATTTGAGATTTGTAATCTTGATTTAAGCAGAGAGTTAAGCATGATTTCATAGCTCAAGGATGGAGGCACTTACCTGCTGGGCGAAGAAGGAAGGGAAGCAACCTGGATTCTGGCCCCTGCTTCAAGCACTATTTATGCATGTTACTCAATTACAAATGCAAAATGTGTAGGCAGCCCCTGGGGCTATAACCCAGGACTTCCTCTTCAAAAGGAGCACCTATTAGGGTTGCAAATTATCCTCTCTCGATGAATCTTGCTTCCTGTCCAATAGAGAAGTATGGCTTCAGCAGGCATGACAGACAGCTCTCCAGCCTGAGCTTCACCTTGAATTGGTGCTGGATGCACTCTTGGGAGATGTGGGGAAGATGTCCTCAGAAAGAGACTGGCAGTGAACCTGTATCTACCAATTCAAGAACAAGTGCCTTATCTACAAGTATGATACTATGTAAAGTGTTGGCTGTTGTGCTTCCAAAACCTCTGGACGTGTTTCTGGGAGAAAGTCTCTGAGGCTGTTGTGATTCATGACGAGGCTGGTCTATGGTAGGCATGCTCAGAAGATGCTTACTTCATGAAGCCTCTCAGGACATGCCACACCTGTACATCACAAGCAGGCTTTGGTGAAAGGTAGGTTTCAAGACTTTCAGCTGTATAGAAATAGCAGTAGCGATGAGAGATGCAATTTCAGAACTTTAAAATAATTTTATCAGCAACAACCTGATGTAGATTTTTGTGGCCATTTAGCATATATGTACTTGTGTAAATATATCTTCTTGGAATTTTTCTTTCTTTGTTGAATTTGTCCAGTGGTGGTGTTCTCAAAGCTGTTTTTGTGAACCAGCAGCAGGACATAAAACTAGAACCCAGAAATCCTGCTCTGCTACAGTCTTTCTGTAAAACATGTAAATACATTTACAATTAAAACGAGTATTTTAATGTTGTTGTTTTGTTGGAAATTAAGTAGCTGGCACCTAACTGAATTTAAGAAAAATCTTGTCTGATAGTCCCTATGTCTGTTAAACAGGTTGTTTCTCTGTCATTGACATGTATTTATTAGTTCCTTGAGAGGCTTTCTAATAGATTCTTTCTCCATACCTTTGTTGTCCTGGCCCCTGTTCTCTTTTATTCTGGGCTCTGTTCCCTTAGGAGACCAAAATCCTGCTCCCTTTGCTCTACTGACCATGTACTTCATTCCAAAGAGACTATTTGTCTAAATGAGGTAACAGGAGGTAACATGAGGTAACAGAAAGGCAAATACTTTCGCTATTACTGTGAATATAATATTATAAATGCATGCTTGTAGTTTTTATATATTCAGAGATGAATAAATTATGTTTGCTTTGGATAATGCTAAACAATCCATAACAAATTGGAATTTTATATATAGTAGAAAATATTCAGAAGGCTATAGCAGGAAATTCTTCAAATATTTGTATTTAAAC
Source organism: Oreocharis arfaki (assembly GCA_013398015.1). Classification (NCBI taxonomy): domain Eukaryota; kingdom Metazoa; phylum Chordata; class Aves; order Passeriformes; family Paramythiidae; genus Oreocharis; species Oreocharis arfaki. Next base: position 18,649 of record VZRR01007071.1, read on the forward strand.
TAAAAGGGTCTCGCTTAGACCTCAGTTCAGTGAAGTACTTAAAATATCACTGAATAAGGTGCATAAGTACATTTTTAAGTTTTATGTTATATGATAGAGAAATTTTTGTAAGTGGGGCCTTATTTGTGAGAACAGCGTGACCACATAGCACAGAATGGGATTTTGGTTTCTGCTGTGCTTAGGCTGGTTACCTTTCCTCAATTCACTATTGTTTTAGTATTAGTAGCCAGTCTCAAACAGTGTCCAGTCTTAACACAGGCTTATCAAAGAGAACTTCTGGATTAAACTTCCTTTTGGGAGAAAAATAATTTCCAAGTGATAGTGTGCTCTTTGATTATTTGTTGGATTTCTTCTTTTTTTGTCTTTGCTATTTGTTACACGTGTTGAATTTGGGCAAGTTGATCCTGTTTCGCTTTTTTCTATTGGTCATCTTAATGGATCTGACACATAGAAAAAATTCAAATGCATATTCAAATTCTCCTAAAAATATGAAAGTAAAAGATGTCTAAAATAGAGTGTGGGGCAATGGAGGGAAGGGATATCATCCAGAGAGACCTGGACAGGCTTGAGGGGTGGGACCATGCAAACCTCATGGAGTTCATGCACAGCAAGGCCAAGTGCAAGGTCCTACACCTGCATTGGGGCAATCCCAGACACACCTGCAGGTAGAGAAGGGATTGAGAGCAGCCTTGCGGGGAAGAGCTTGGAGGTGATGGCTGATGAAAAACTCACCATGAGCCAGCAGTGAGTGCTCACAGCCCAGAAAGCCAAGGGAATCCTGGGCTGCATCCAGAGGAGAGTGCCTAGCAGGGCAAGGGAGGGGATTCTGCTGCTCTGCTCTGCTCTGCTCTGCTCTGCTCTGCTCTGCTGAGACCCCGCCTGGAGCACGGCATCCAGCCCTGGGGTCCCAAACATAAGAAAGACATGGAACTGTTGGAGCAAGTCCAGTTGAGGGTCATGAGGTTGGTAAGATGACTGGAGCACGTCTCCTATGAAACAGGCTGAGAAAGTGGGGACTGTTCAGCCTGGAAAGAGAAGGTTGTGTGGGGACCTCATAGACACCTTCCAGTATCTGATGGGGCCTACAGGGAAGCTGGAGAGGGACTCTGAAAGGAACTGAAGTGGCAGGGCAAGGAAGAATGGGTACCTACTAAAAGAGGGGAAATTCAGACTAGGTATTTAGAAGAAATTCTTTACTGTGAGGATGGCGATGCACTGGAAGAGGTTGCCCGGGGAAGCTGTGGATGCCCAGTTCCTGGAAGTGTTTGAGGCCAGGCTGAATGGGGCATTGAGCAACCTGGTCTAGTGGGAAGTGTCCTGGACATGGCAGGGGAGTTGAAGCTAGACGATCTTAAGGTCTGTTCTAACCCAAACCATTTTGTGATTCCATGAAATGACATTTTTTTATTGAGAGCATTGAGAGGGGGAAAAAAATGACAAATCTCTTCTCCTCTATCACTGTACTTAATCTTAAATAGTAATGAACTGGAGACATTGCCCCTATCTGAAAATAAGGTTTCTGATATCAATATGAGCTGAAAACTTTGGCCTTAAACAGTGTTGCATGGTGCAAAAGAATCCAGACAACCAGAACCATTCAGAACGAAAGACCAAGGACTGCCTCTAGGGAAAATTCCACTTTTTATTTTTTTTTCACTCATCATTTATTTACAAATACACATTATAACTTTTATATACATTGCACATTTACATGGTAGAAAAGTACAAAACTATATATTTAAATGAATTTATATTTAACTCGCCATGTTTGAAAATATAAAATTGCATCAGAAAAAAAGTATTATGAAAAGCAAGAAACTTGAACTGATAAAGCTTTGATATAACTTTTAGCAACACACTGATTGGCAAAGAAAACTTTGAAAGTGGTACTTCAAGACCATCTTAAAGGAAACACCTGATAAAACACTTATGCATGTTGCAAAAAAATAAAACAATAAAAATAAAATAAAATCTTTATTCTCATTACAGTCAGGCCTGTAGCTGTTATCAAACTTCACAATCCAATTTCTTTGGGTTCAAAATTTTTATAGTACAGTATAAACTCTCAATACACTGAGATTGTTTCAGTACACAATGTGACCAGAAGAAGAGAAAATGAAGTGTAAGAAGTTTCCTTAAAGATCGCCTCACTGCACCTTGAAAGTATACTTAAGTCAGTTACAACGCCTTTTGGTCAGTCAAGATTCCTTGTAAACAAAAACACGAGGGATCTTTAATGTACAGAACCGGCAAAAAGAAAATCCAATAAATAAACGTAACAGAAACTGACATGCAAGTTTGTTAAAGTGGAAAAGAGTTAACATCAGTGAAATGAAGAGATGAGATCATGTGGGTAGGCTCTAAGGAATGGACTTTCATAGTTTACAAGAAAAAAGAAAAGTTTTACTTTACAAGCAAGAGACCTCACAATAAATAACACTGCTCTTCCCGTAACGAATAAATTTCTTCAAAAAACAAGGTGTACGGTCAACCAGACATTTTATGTATAAATTATAAAACATGACACAGTATAAATAAATGTCTACGAGACTTCAACTATATGTATACTTTTTTTTCTCCCCAAAATAAATAAGCATACACTTATTTACAGTACGGACATTGATTTTGTGCCCAATGGCTGTTCCAATAGTGATGGAGGTTTTACCACTCTAGAATGGAAGATATAGGAAAGCTGTAGTCCTGGTCTTCATCTTCCTCTTCATCTTCTGGGTCTTCATTAATTGCTAGATGGGGGAATACAGGGGAGCTGTTGTTTAAATAAGGACAACAACAGCGCAGAAGCAGCTCAGTGCATGTTTTCAAAGCCCTCTGAACAGCCATAATACAGCGTTGCATTTTATGCGACTTGTAGTGAGATGCTCTTTGGCATCTGCTGTTATGCAATAAGGTTTTTTATACATAATCTATGAAGTCATAACTGCAGAAAGTTCTGAAGAATCAATGGCTCAGGTTTTATTGGCAGATTCCTGAAATCAAATAAAAAGCGCTCTGGTGTTTTAGTTTAATTGCTTTGTGTCCTTCATTGAGAGTTAGTAGAGGCAACTGTGCTAAACCAGGTGCCATGTGCTACCTTTAAGCTTGTTCTTTTGGACCGACTTAAGAGTTTATCCAGGTGTTAATAAAGCAATCAGCAAAGCACACGAGAGCAGACAAAGTACAAAAAAAGTCACTAGAATTACACTCCTCGGGCAACCCCTTTCTGATAGAATGGCTTGTCCTTGGAACATCCCCAAAAACTCCAACTTGAAGGCCAGCTCGTTGTTGGAGATCTATTGCATTTTATCAGCAACCAAAGTGTGTGCGTGAAAGATAGATACTTATATTCTACTGTACCTTGAATCAATAAATCAAGCTTTCTTATGTTTAAAGGTGTAAGTCTTCATTACCTAGGTATCTCCTTCAGAAGCCTTAAGTGTCTGCAGAGTTAAAAATCTCACTTACAATTGCAAGATCCAGAGTGCTTAACTTCTAGAAGCACACCCATGGAGCAAGCTGCCTCTTTCATGGCACACTCGCTTGGGTAAGTTGTGTTATCGCTGGCACACACTGCTTCTTCTGATTTGCTTTCAGGGCATAGCTCATCACAGAGGGCACACCGACCTCTGCCAACCTTAAAATCCCACAAGCATTTCTTCCCAGCACTGCATTGAATGTCTTCACAGGATTTGGCTTCTAAAAATAACAGAGAATACTAGAGGTAAGTGAAAAGACAAAGCAAAAAGTAAAACAAAGACAATCAACCCCCAAACCCTCCATTTCCCCTGTGAACTGTGAAGAAACAAAGCTCAGATGTAGTAGATGTGATGATACTTGCTGATTTTGCTCAAGCAAGTATTCCCTTGGACGACATTGCCTGTCTGTATGTGGGGGAGGAAAGACAGCTGTGCCAGCAGAGCTTGGCCCTGGGAATACAGAATTACGTTTGCCTATTGTACATGACTTTCCTGCTCCATTTCATGTCAGTGGAAATTCGGCTCCCCAAATTAGCGGTAAATGCAGGATTTGTCAACAGGACCAGCATTTCTAAATCTATTATTTTTAAACTAACCCACAGAGAGCAGTTGTCTACAAGATTTGAAAGGGAGTTCACCTCAACCTATGCCAACTAAAAGCAACCTGAGACTCCCCCAAGTTCCCCCAGCAGTTTTTGGGAGCAGATGCCGCCCTGCAGGTGCTTAATCATAGTACACTGCGCTATCAGTCCTTTCTGGAATCACTCACAACACAGAATGTCAGGTTGCACAGAAATTATTTGCCTATCTTCAACCACCCACTGTCTCTAAACCCCACAATTATTTCCAAAGAGGAAAAAGTGATCAGATGTTTTCAATTTAGTTAACATAATCTTTGCCAAGACCACTTGAAGACAATTGTTTCCGGGAATCCAGGCCCACTGAATACAGAGACCTTATTACATTGTTACCATCTCATCATCTATTTCAGGGAGGCTACTTCTCCCTTGGATACTAATGTCAGCACCCACAGCCATATCAGGATCAGGCCCTCTTTTTCCTCACCCCTACTGCAATCTTTTCCACGACTAAGTTCTCCCTGGCTCTCCTCTTCTGGGAGGAGAGCGCTAACCCAGGCTGCTGAAGTCTCTCCCTCCCCTGCCCTAGCTACACCCTTCCAGTTACACACACTGGATACTCTGAAACAGGTGATTGAGGAAGCTCCCTCCACCCTCCTTCTCCTCCAAAGATACTTACTGACGCATTTCCCTTCGTAGGCTAATCCAATGGATCTTCCCAGGAGGCAGGTAGCTTTCCTCAGGTGGCAGGCACTGGCGTAGGTTATGCCGTCATTCCCGCAGAGATACTGTTCAGGGGAGGTAGGCTCTGGGCAAATTCGATTGCATGTCACACAGTAGGCATTGTTGGTTTGGTCAACCACACATGTGGAGCTGCCTGGGCATAAGACATCCCTGCAGGTCTCTGAAATACAGACAGAAACACAATGATTAGTAGAAGATACTGGGATCCCAGTAAGGAGTGAATAGGTGACAACAAGAACAAATGATCAAGTAGAAACCTTCAGCAGCTGTCCTCATTTAAAGGCTGCTGGAGGATGCCTTCCCATCTCAGGGCAGCTAGTGCAACACAAGTGCTGCTACGCTATGGGGATCTCTCAGTTCAGCTACATCCTTGTCTGTTGAGCATGGTCTAGTTACTGTCTCCCAATCTGGTTTCTGTGAGGAAGTACATCCAACATCTCCTCCCTACACTCAGACAGACACCCTTTGGCATTTGAGGGAGATTGGATTAGATTTGCAAACCTACTTTTGCATTTGCCCTGATACTGGACTTCAAGTTCAGGCTGTTCTTTACATCTGGCTTTGAGAAGGGCGCACTCGTTCCTGTAGGTTTTCCCATCTAAGCCACACACGGGGCCCTTCCAAGTGATATTAGAGCAATCCGGAGCACAAACACACCGAGGTTTGTTCTTCTTGTTCATTTTACATTTCTTCCCGGGTCCACAGTCCACATTCTCGCATGTTTCTGATGGAAGGAAAGAGGCACCACTTTAGTACCAAGCGCGCAGAACAGACCTGGTGTCAAAACTGCTTAAAGAAAAAAAGATACCGTGAACCCAGAGCACAGAGCAAAGCCACCGTTCCCTCCCGTTCCAGGGCACGCCACTCGAGGAAAATTCCCTCCTCCAGTGAGGCCAGGGGGGAGAAAGTGTCTCTCCCCTCCTCCTCGTGACATGCAAGGCGGCGGGCAGAAATGGGGGTCCCCTCCGCGATCTCGGGGCTGGTACGAGACGCCTCTCAAAGCCCCGACGAGGAAGGAAGCGAGAGGACCGCGCTGCCCCCCTCCAGCTCCCTCCCCGCTCCTCCTCCCCCAGACCNGCTCGCCAGCACCCCCTCACCTTTGCACGGGATGCAGTTTGGGGCTCCCCCATTAAAAATCATCCACTTGAAAAGCGTGTTGTCGTTGACGTCCTCCGCCGTCCACGACGTGGTCAGGCGGCCGCTCTTGCAGCACTCCTCCTTGCTGAGGTCGGTTTTGTAGAGGACCTGGCAGCGCCCGTTCCGCGCCTGCCGGAGCCAGCAGTTCCCAGCTGCGGGGCGGGGGGCGGGGGGGACACCCAGACGGATCAGTGGCGGCCACCAGTGACCCAGACACAGCACGTGCGCCTTGCCGTGACTTTTACTAGACTGTTTCCTTTTATTTGTCCCGTTTCATAACCCGCAGCTACTACGGCCCATTTAGAAGCGCAGTTTAAAAAAACAAACAAACCCTCCTCCCCCCCGCCAAAAACCCTAACCAAAGAAAAAAATCCACCGCCCAAACCACAAAAGAACTAAAAAACCCAAATCAAGAAAACAACACGACAAAACCTAAAACAAAACAAAACAAAATGAAAGAAAGAGAATACCCGACCAAAACAGAATGAGAGTTTTTGGAGGTATTTATTCCATATGTAGAGCAGAAGGGGCACTGCCGACACGTGACAGAGGCTTGAAAAGGATGTGCATTTAAAAGGGAATAAAAAGAAAATCGCGCTTGCAAATTCCTTCCTCCTCCCCCTGCCCTCTCCTCCTCACCACGGCTGCACAGCAGCATTGTTTTAGTGCCGCACAGTTTCACTCCCAGCCCATTTTGCAATCTGCACGAACTGGGAACATTTGCTGTTAGCGAAGTCTTTCGAAATCTCCACATTTTGCTGTTTCTATTAACAAATGTCTCCTTCACTAAAATAATTCAGCAGAGTTCCCAAAAAAAAGTGAGCAAAGTACATAAAATATAAGGACACTTTGAGTAGGAGGTCCCCACAGAGTTTTAAAAATCGATCAAGCTGGAAAAGTTACAGGTACCATCTCTCCTGCAAGCATTTCAGAGGAAAGTACAATATCTTTACACTGGATAGGGTGGGTTTTGTTGGGGTTATTTTTTGCCTTTTTTCCCCCCTACTATCCCTGTTATGTGTGGAGTCAAGCCAAGAACATTAGTCCGAGCAACTCCCCTTTTTTTAGCTGAAGCATTTTGGTTGGGATGAGCCTCTCGTGAATAACCAATGTGACTCCTCCAGCAACTCAATATAAATTGATTCTGCTGCTAATCCAGCCAGGGCTCGATCCTGCCTCCTTACTCCGATGGGAATGTACCGCAGCGAGGGGTCAGGATCGGCCAGCCGAGATGTCGCTGAGCGCGGGGGAAGACCCCCTCCTCGCTAAAAATCATTGAACAAACAATGCCCTTAGAAAAAAAAAAAAAGAAAAAAGTTTTGCATCTTACTGTTGCCTACGTTAGATTGACTTATGCTCTATATCGGTAGTGAGGAAGAGGATAAAAAAGAGAAAGGATTATAAAAGAAGCAATGGTAAGATGATGTCCAGTTGTGTCTGGAACATGGTCAAGAAAAGAGGAAAAGCCCCCAAACTAAAAATCAATATTCCCTTGTGTCGAAAGAGGGCTCTTAAGAGTTGTCAATATCAGGTTCGGGTTTGTTCTGTTCGCACGGGGAAGAAAAAACAAACCACCAACTTATTTAAGCATACTCTTCCGTGCAGGAAAATTTACAACGCCAATATTTATTCAGACAAGCACACTCCCAAAAAAAGAAAAAAAAAAGAAAATGAAAAAAAGAAAGGCAGTAGGGGAGTAAGGAGGAAGAGGAGGAGGAAATCCCAATATTAAAGTCAGTAAAATGACCACTTATTTGTTTCTAAAAATGTCAGCTGGCATCGTAGGGTTCTCCATCAGCACCTCTCCTTCAGTCAGCCAGGAGAGATAAAAATCTGAGCTAAATTACCAACAAACTTTGAGCACTCATTCGGGAGCCCAGACTGAGAAAATTCCCTCACGATTCTGCTCTTCATTCATGCTGCAGAATAACAATAAAAAACTAAAAGCATCCTATCTGTCCTCCGTGCCTTTACAGAGCAGTGCGAAGATCCGATCAAAAAGGGATCTAAATGACACCTCTGCACCTCGGTACAAAGCAATCCCATGCCCACAGTTAACTTCTGTTCTGTTGGACCTTGGAGAGAGGCGTTTAACACCGCAAGCAAACTAAACCATGCCCGAAAGAGAGAAAAAATAGTAATAATATAAAAACATATCTGCGAATAAACAGTCTGGTCTTACCCTGCACTGTGTGATCTTCCGTGAAGTGGCACAGAAACATCAGGATTAAGAGCATGCCCGGGTGGATCCTCTGATTTAACATCCTCAGTATAGCAGGGAGTGAGAGAGACGCAGAGCGTGAGGGGGAGTAGGGAGAGGGAGCGAGCACTAGCCAGCCTGCTTATGATCGCTCTATTGAATGAACGTCAGGCTCTGAATGCAGTCTCTCTTTAAATCTATACGGGGGTCCTAGCTGTCTGCGGTGGGCGGTCTCCTAATGTGTGTGTGTGTCTGCTCGGGGGTGGGGAGATTTAAAAAGTTCAGTGTGAATCAGGTGACATTTTCCACCTTCTGGAAACCCTCTCCAATTATCCGCTCTAGGTGCACGCACACACAGGCGCGCACCCGCGCAGCCCCACGCCAGCCCTGAGCAGCGGAGCCGCCGGCGGGGGCAGCGACGGGAGCAGCCCCGGCCCCGGCCCCGGCCCCGGCCCCGGCCGGGCTGTCTGTCACCGACCGCCGGGGCACGGCGCTGCCATTTGCCCCGAGCGTGGGAACGGGAGCGCCCAGCCGTTCACATCTCCTGAAC
>VZRR01007071.1:29998-43640 GCA_013398015.1 Oreocharis arfaki
TTTTTTTTTTTTTTTTAAAGTTACCTTTTTTAAAATGCCAGATACTGTGTTTGTGAGTAAGAACATGTCGGAGATATATTATGTAATCAGAAATGCTTTCTTCTTTCTCACTGTGCATGCCACCCTTTATGAATTCCCCACCTCTTTCTGCTTTGCCAACAATCACATTTAAATTACCAGAAAAACAATAGGGTCAATCTGTAACTGAATTGTCAGGCAGCACAAGGAAAGAGTGTTGTTTTTAGTCTGACAGGTTTCAAAATTTTTTTCTACCAGAAATGTATGCAGTTTAATATAGGCTTTTGGATGTGAATCCAATTTTTGCAGCTGGCCCTGATCTTGGAATAATAGAGCCTTAAAAAAACCCCTTATATACTAATATCTCAGACTTTCAGAAAGTTCCGATTTGGCTCTCAATTTACGTATTTCTGTGTCCTACTTCTAGTATAGCTATAGTTACAGCAAACTCTGTAATCCAAAATATTAAGTGGCTGGCCTCTGAGGAAAATAACAGCAAAATACTGAGAGGGAGGAAAAATAATCTGCAAGTTACCCCGTCAACATGTGCTTTTAACATATGCACACATATATATAGACACACACATACATACATATATTACACATATACATGGAATATTTACTTCATGATAAATCAGTATTCACTGTACTAGTATAACTTATTACCTTTTATGCCTTTCCCCTCTGTGTTGCCTCTTAACAGAAGAGTGATTTCTTATATGGGGAGTGGAGCCACTCAGAACCCCCACTTTGATAAGGAACATGTCTGCAATAAAGTTTTTTGAGGTTGTGGACATGACTCCAAGACAAAACCTATTATTTGGAAGGGATCTGGATTTTGATCAAGTGAAAATTGGAAGGCCTAACCTGGCAATCCAATATTCAAGGGAGCAGAAAAAGACTCGGACGCTCTCCTGTGGTTCTGGATGTATGTATGCATCATCCCATGCAGTTTCTCACACAGCTGGCCTCTCCCACAGAGCAAGTACTCACATAAAGGTAGAACGTCCTTTTCTGGTGGGAGAGAAGACTTGTTACCTTGCCTTGTTCCCATCTAATTGCACCGATTACCACAAAAAGAAGGGCCTGTTTCTGAAGAACTGCAGTTTTATGTAGGCTCCCCTCATTTGCATCTCAGATATTAGATTTAAGGACTCTTCTGAGTACCATTGCATTGTTCCATTTGGAAAGCTTTCTCTCCACTTTTTTTTTAATTGTAGGAGAACACAGACCTTCAAACAACCTTTTCTGTAGAAATTTCATGTTCTGTTTCTCAGCAAAAAGTAGCATAAAAATTATGTTTAAAAAGTTAATTTCTTGATTTAACCAAGCCCTTTTGTGAAAAACAAGCAAACCAGTTCCTGATAAAACTAAGCTCTAAAATATGTGAACTGAATTCTAATATCAGGTATTGGATATGTGTGCTCTTACACTGAAATGATTCCTACACATCAGTGAGACTATTAAACATGGAATTGCATAACATGCTATTGGCGAGTGTTGTGCTTATCGGATGAGTACAGGTATGTTGAACAGTTGTTTTTTCTTTTTTGTTAAGTTGAGCTAAGAGGTTATGTCCATTTTCAGGTGGTGGACAATGGACTGGATAAAGAGGCAGTAGGGATCTTACCTAATGAATAACACTGGCACACCGCTTCATTCTGGTTCATACTGCAGAAAGGACATGTCGACAGGTGTCATTCATGTTTTAGGTCAAAACTTGACCTAATTTAGATAAATTTAGTTTAAATGACCAATTTAGATAAAATTGACATATATGTGATACGAGCCAAACTGACCCCTTCCTTACCTCTTTTTGGTGGTCCAGGAAGTAGTAACAGAATTGTGTATCCCTCTACATTTTGATGGATACTTCTTATTGGAAGTCCAAACAGGACAAGCTGTCTTAGACACTCCAAAGACATTCTCTTCTCTTGTGCTGGCAGTACCATGGACCAGCACTGAGGAAGTCCAGCAAGTCATATTATTCAGTACCCATTGCAAACGGGATATAGTGTGGCAAGACAAAGTGTGAGTGGAATGAAAATAGGTTGTTAAACAAGTTGCAAAATCTTTCTCGGTTATTGAAAACTTGGACAAAAGTGCAAAATTCCAGTAGAAAATGATATTGGAAAAAACGAAGGAAACTCTTAAGAACATTAACTATCTAAGGAAGTGAAATAAAAAATTATAAAGGCGTCTACTGATCTATTGCTTTACTGATTTTTTGATGAGTTGCTCCTCTGTATATTTTCAGACAATATAGAACAACTAGAAATGTGCAACAGACCATGGAATTTCTAGGGCAGAAAAAGTCTCTCACCTTGTTGGGACTGCAGTGTTTTCAACAGCAACAGGAATTCTGACATAGATTCTGAATGAATTTTTGAAAACTTAAAAAAGTATTTTAAACAGGAAAGAAAATATAATTATTGTGGGAAACCTGCTCTTAAGAGTTCTTAGGTTGCTACTATTGTAAAGAAATGCCAGAAGGACAGCAGCACCAGCTCTAGACAACCTATTTCCTCATATAGGCTTAAGAAGTGGCATAGTGGGAGGGAGCATGGAGAGAGAAAAGCTATCAGGCGGAACAACCCCTCCAAGGCCATTTCAACCTTTGGCTGTCTTAAGTCATATGTTAAGTGCAGGATGGCTCTTGCCCAGCTTCCTGACAGGCAAATTGCCTTTTCTACTTCCACAACTCTGCCAAGAGAAGCTATGTCACTCTTGGTGACAAAACTTCAAATTTTTAAGTTGTAATTATAGATGACGAGCATAGTGCTTTAGGAATGGTGGGGTTATGTGTGGGTATTGTGCTTTTAAGGTCTGAAACATTTTGTATGGCAGACTTCAAGAGACATGCCAGTTGGCAATCAGTTGCAGCTGAACCAGGACTGGAGACTAAACCAAATATAAAGTGAGGACAGGCATAGTTTGTAAACAACTACTGGGAAAATTAAGTCCATTTTTGCCTTTACTTTGTGTTTCTTCTTGTTAGTTTGATTCTATTAAAGTTAATGTGAAGGGCAAATCTGATTATTTGGAAGTGTGGAGTCACATAACTCTCAAATCCAAAAATGGCTGTGTTTGACTGTAGGTCCTGGATTGGAACTTAATGAAGAAAAAAAAAAATCACTGTTAAGCATGATAGCCAACTGTGACAAGCTGAATATATCAAGACAAAAAGGGTAACAAATGGACGATTTCCAGCTCAATGCATGTATTTGGTGATGTATTGGATCTTGTTTCTAGACTAAGAGAGTAGGTACTTGAGTGTGTCAAAGTTACAGCCTTGTAAGGGACAGATCATTAACTCCTTATTGTGAGGTTTATATTTACTTTATTGCCCATCAAGGAAGAGGATCAGTTTTAATGGTTTACTTTCAGATGTTAATGGCACTAAATGGATTTTAGACTGCTGTTTAGTCAGTGCCAGCTTACTGGGACTTTATCAAAATTGTCCTACATGGTACATATTGGTAAACTCCAAATGCTCCAAATGTCACCTTCTAGTACTTCCTTAAACATGCTGGTCAGAAGAGAAATGAGCTAGGTATCAGCAAAAATGATGATGTAAATGGGAATAACTGAGACAAAGAATTTTAGAGAAGTTAAGGCAAAGTAAAGCTTTTTTCCCTTTTGTGGTGAGCTGCTTTACTTTTACGAGCAGAAACGGAGCGTATTTCAGGATCTGGAGCTTCATCACACATGCATCACATCTTTTTACAGGTCATCAAAATTTTTGGTCCATTATAAAGCACATTTTTGCTGTCACAAAAACAGCAGTGAATTTTCAAAATTAATTTTTAGTACAAATTGAAACCATTGTGCTATATTAAGTACACGGCTCTGCATGTACCTCTGTAGACTTGTCCTATTGCAGTGCTAGATAGAGGCCATCTAAAGTCTAATTTTGAAGTCAAATTTTTATGGAATAAATACAAATACTAGCTAGCAGTATGGGAAGGATGAAGACCCCAGGGTAATTAATGCTTTCTTTTGGGGCTTATTGCATAAATTTTGCAGGGGAGGCCCTGCATGGATTACTCAAAGTTTGTTGGCTTCACAGTAGGTACTGTGGAAATTGTCTGCCTTCAGTAGCACAAAAATTGGCTAAAACATCTCTGAGAAGGGGGTCTAGTGATCCTTGTGGCTCCTGTCCTGTCCACTAATGTGGTTAGTTTGTGTACATTTTCTTCTACGCTTGATCATGAGGTGACTTGAGTAGCTAGAAGTTACAGATAGAAAGATATATACCCAGAGCACCAGTCCTTAGAGTACCATGCTCTTTCTCCCTGGATGTCTGTACAGAAGAATCTTCTGTACACCAGGTAGCAAGTTTACTTACAGGCTTGCAGTGCAGTCCAGAATGCATGGGTTTGAGCTTCTGCTTTCTTGTCTCTGCCCTGACCCTTGCCTCTTCTCATGATCAAACTAATCAACTCTGGTTTCCTCTGGTCATCAGTGGGGGGGATATCTGCGGGGCCTCAGACTCTGAAAGCTTGCTTGTCCTTAATGAGTCTTGTCATTGTACAAGACTATTGTGGGAGCAGGAAGAGTAAGCATGGAGATCATCTACATCTCAGATGAGAGGGTTTGAGAGGGTTTTTTTGTTGGCATGAAAGAGGCTTTAGCCGTATTTCCTTATGAGGTACCTCTTCTGTGTAACTCCAGCTGCTGCTCCAGAAGGGCAGGGTAACATATCTGGTAGCTTTGTACAAGTAACCTGGGTACACTTGGACTTGACAAATGACATTAAATGTCTTTGTTCAGACACGAAACCACATGCTCAAGGTATGTGGATAGCCTGTGAAACAGCAGGGATAATCTCCAAATCTTAACTAAATCTATCTCCACTGGCCATTCTTGCTGCTGTGTTACTGTATCTCATTCATGCATCCAAAAATACTTGGATTGTCCCCACATTTTAAAATGTGAAATGATAAAGAGAAGCTGATTATTAAAAGGAAAGTTTCTCATAAAATGCAGACATTGAGGATTTGGTCTAAATTAGGTGGCTGCTTTTTATTTATGTCTAATACACTTACCATTGATTCACTTTTTTCTTTTTTGGAAAATGAAAGAATTATGAGGTTGGTCATGAAGTTTGTCCTACTTTCTTTCCTTACAGGCAGTAGAAGGTGACAGTAGTATGGCCCAGAGGCCAAGTATTCCTTGTTCCTAGCATCTTAGTCCCACCCTAATTGTGCAATCTTGAAAGTCCCTGTTTACGAGACTAAACTCAGTCTGTTTCTAGTCCTTCACTCACTGACCATGTGCTGCAGAGCTCATGGAACTTTCTGAGCATCCTTCATGGTACCCAGAAAGAAGATGAAATTCTCTGGTGGTAATGATGGGAAGGCAGCATAGTATCCTTTCCAGCTTTGTATATAAAGAAGGCCATGTCTACAAATGGGAAAAGTCACAAAATACTGTCAGAGCACCCAACTGCCTTCTAACCTGAATGCTAAAATAGTGCTATTCGTTATGTAGGGTCATAATCAGCAAATCTGTGAAGCTTGGCAGGTCCCTGCTTCTCTGTAATGATGATAGTAATGGTTAGCTAGAGGATGCCTTATGCCCCACTCCTCTGACCAGAAGTTCTCACGAGTTTTGTTTCTCATGGTTGCTCACCTCAGTGAGCTGCAGGACTGTCAGGGTTGAGTGTTCTGAATGTACACACATCACAAGGCTTGATTCAAACAAATCAGCTTAAATAACTTTAATTCTGTTATCTTGCTTTCCTACTTTCTGGTTTCTGAGATGGCAATCATGTTTTCATGTCTTTCTGCAGAGCAATGAGATTTTCAAGTAATTTTTTTAAAAATTAAAGCAGAGATTCTGATATGATGTCTGGATTCCAGTATCTAGCATTTTAAGAACATCTATGTCCTTGACAGAAATTCTAGATGTTCCAACCAGGAAATTCAGGCCTACAAGGTGTGGGGCTATGCTGTCCCTAAAAGATGTGAAAGTGTAATAGAAAAAGCAGCCTACTTTGGGAAATCTGATTGTCAGAGAAACACACTTTTCTTCACGATTCTTTACAGAAACTCAAGAGCTTTTGCTGGAGGAGCAGGGGAGAGAGAAGGGAAGGGATAGCATGGGGGTGAACAATGGAATAATTAGAACCTCTAGAGAGGACTGTAAAGTAAGGAATCAAATCAAACTTGTGCTATTAGATTTCAATTGGTGTTCATGTTATTTTAGCAGAGGAAAAAAATTCTAAGAGGGTTCTTAGCAGATATAAGGGTGGTTTTGACTATCAATTGAAAATTTGGAAGTGTAATATTTTATGACAGTGTTCACTTCTCCAAACTGACTTAGAGCTACAAAGAATTCACAAAATAAGAGAGACCTCTTGAGGACTAAGAATGAATTCCAATAGCTTGGTTCTTCCTAGATGTCTTTGATGTGTGTGTAGTTTACCTATTGATAAAATAAAACGGAAAGAGAATAAAGAAAAGCATTCCTGAGAAGGCCTAAGTCAAAACTGATTTCATATCCATTAGGTGGAAAGAAAGTCTACAGCCCAGTTAGTGATTTACCCACAAAAGTTTGAAGCATGCATTAGTAACCTGCTACTAGTAAAGCACAAATCCTTTAAAGAATTCATTCTGAAGTATCTCAAAGATGAAGACATAACAAACCTAGACAGTGAAAGTGTAATTTAAGCATTAGACTCTGTATGCTATTTGGCTCAAACTGCAATATCCCAAAATTCAGTTGTGCAAGTGAAGTAACTGACTCTTTTTAGGAAAATAACAACATACTAACAGTGTAACTTGCAGTGTCTGGAACCACTTAAAAATGAAATAAATATACTATTTTTATCCTGTCTTGTTTAAAGATACACATCGTTTTTAAGAACTTCAAGCCTCCTAAAAACTTTGTTTTATCCTGCGGCAGGACATTAGCAGTTAATCCTTGTCTTATTCTAGGATAAGAGTACAGTGTGAGAGTGTTGATTCTATTGAACTTACTATTTAAAAAAAAGGAAAGAAGAAAAAGAAAATCTCCAAAATGATCTTGGAGCTTCTCAGAATTAAAATCATATGATTTTCACAGAAAAGGGAGATTAAATTCTGGACAAATTTCAACCCCAAATTTAAAAAAAAGTAACAACTTAACACATAGATGAATGATAACAGATAAATTATGCCTGAACGTAGGGAGAGAAGCTAGGCAGTAGGGATTTACTCATAATTACTTTTTTGTCTTTACAGTTTTAATATTTTGTTTAAAGTGATAGAACATTTGTGATTCAATTACAGCAATGTTCTTTTAGATGCAAAAACAAGATTATCTTCAAACCTAATCTCTCTTTTTTAAGTGTTCCTGTTCTGACAAGATGCACATGTAGAGGTTATGTGTGTTACTAGACCAGGACCATCACTTTCTCAGTTACATTGTTATTATGCATGCCCTTTTATTTAAGTCATACTTTTCTACAATAATTCCCTTTTTATGATGTAAATATATTTTCTCTTGTAAGGCTCTTTTGTTTTTCAGAGGAGATGAGGCATCATTAAGCACTTTCTTTTGTTTTATTGTCTTAGAATCAGTCAAGTTTTCATCTCCATAGGCAGCAAATTCAGGCTGAGAAAGATTCGTAGGGGGAAATATGAAGGCTCAGAGACACAGAGAAAAGGACAACATTTAGGGTCTTTATGCTTCTTAAATTGCTCCTGCAAGAAGAAATAGTGGTGCAAATGAGAGGCTGTACCCCTATATTTGGACAAGGACAATTAACATTGCACTGAGGCAAAGCACACTCTCTGCTTCTGCCGCTGCTTAGGCTTGTCCTTTCAGCATAACCCTCTTGTGGAACTGGTTGGGATTTCAGTCACCTGTGGAAATGTCTCCAGTGTTCCCTGAGCCTAGTGCCACCAGGGATGCCATCCCCTGAGACCACTCTGATAGCATTCGAGCTCTGACACCCTGAAAGGCTTTTCAGGAAGATGCTTAACATGCAGCAGTCCAGTTCTGCCCGTGTCCCTTGAGGAGTGTTCCCATCAAGTTCATGGGAACCCCAGGGACTGAGGTCTGTGATGTGTGCTGCCCTCTCCCATGTCCTGCCCCAGTGCAGCTAACTCATGTCACTCGACAGGCAGTTGGTCTGGATTCCCTCATGAAGCCTCACCTGCGTTGCTGTAGTTTTCTGAGGTTTAGTGGCCATTTCCCTTTTGTGGAGACAGGAGGAAAAAGCAAACTTTCAGTCATCTGAATTCCTTGTAAATAAGTAAATAAAAAAGACCTGCAGAGATCCCAAGAGAAAGGAGAAATGGAAATTGTAGAGGATTTTTTTAGGGACATGTGTGGCGGGGCATCTTCATGACAATCAGATTGTTGGTAGGTACTTCTTTTGATCCTCTTCTCCATGAATTTTACTGGATCACATTTTCACACTATTGTATTGTTCATGGAGTGCCTTCCTTTCCCCAGATACGTTCTCTAAGGAAAGTCAGAATTTGATTTACACAGATCAGTTGCTTTTCAGGAAATAATTGTTACCTCTGACTGTGTATGTTGGCTACTACTAGAGTTAAAGGCTTTATTCATCCCATTAGAAATAGCTGGGAAACAAAGAAAGGGGTTTTACTTCCCCCGGGCCTCAGGCAGTTAAGTATTTTGCAAGAAAACCTTCAGGAATCCTCTGCTAAGCAATAAGGTGTTGGATATAAATGGACTAACTTTGTATACATAATGTCAATTTGCAAAGAAGACAGATGGATTTGGGGTTAAAATAGAACATAACAGTTGGAAAATCCCTACTGGTCTTTCTTGTGTCATTCCAAGAAACTAGTTTAATTTGTTTTGTTCTAGGTCACTGTAAATTTATGGTAATGATAATTTACCTTCATGTCGTAATCAGAGTGTAATTATGAATGAAATATTTGGTCCTGGGCTGTTTTGAAACACTGCTGTCTAATACAGAATGTGCACCAGGTAGCTGCAGGGAAAATGCAATCACTGACACTGGGATTGTCTGTCTGATAACCCAGATGAGGGAGGATGTGCCTGTGTGCTGTGCTGGTGGTGGAAAGGGAGCCTGCCTCTGGGGAGAGGAGGAACGTGCTGTCACATCTCAGTGCCATCCAGTTCTGGCAGCCCATGCTGAAAGACTGCACAAACAACTTTTGGCTTGTGACTGTTTTCCTCAGCTACTTGCCAACAGTGGG
Organism: Oreocharis arfaki; assembly: GCA_013398015.1. Classification (NCBI taxonomy): domain Eukaryota; kingdom Metazoa; phylum Chordata; class Aves; order Passeriformes; family Paramythiidae; genus Oreocharis; species Oreocharis arfaki. The sequence goes on from VZRR01007071.1 coordinate 39,199, forward strand.
GCAGAAGGGAATTGGAGAAGCATGAGCATCTGTGCAGGTGAGGGTCCAAACCAAGTAAGTGAGGGCATGGGTCCAAACCAAGTAAGTGGGGGCATTTCTTTTTGGCCCTGAAGTCAAGATAGACTGTGGCTGTAAAAGCAGCTGCGCCTCTGCTGTTGATACATTTACTTCTGAACATGTCAGTGCTAGGTTGTTTTAAAAACACTGGTTTGTTTTCTGTCCCAAGCTGCTGATGCCCACAGCTCTTTTCCTTCTCCCAATGAGATACTCATTCCAGAGTTGTTCAAGGTTTTGCTTCTCAGTCTAAGTCAGTATTTTTAGATTTCAAGGAATCATTGCAAAGTAGCTATGCAATTTCTTCTTATAATTCAGGGATGTCGAATACCAGGCTTGGAGTACCTGTGCTGTCATCTGCAGAGGTGTAACAGTGAAGCTTCTGGCGTAAGCCACCCATTTTACAGGTGGGTCAGCAATTAAAAAAATGTAAGAAACTTGGTAAATGAACAGACTTTACAGATGCAATGCACAGCCAGGCATGACAGTTATAATTAACATTTCAGCATGACCTAGCCACCTATATATCTCATTACACAGAAATTGTAAAGGGCCTTGTGGAAGCACCATCTGCTGATTCCCAATAAAACTGCAAATGCTGTGGAAACTTTCTGCTGCTTGTTCTGTGTTGAAATGGGTTGAGTGCTAAATACTAAGCTTCCACCTTGGATCCAGATTTGGATTGAAATGAGTTGTTTATGTTACTCTGTATTTCCTGGAATACTTTTCTTTCCTATACAAATTAGTAGAGAAAAACTACTACAATCTGAACTTCGCTGTGCTTTCCAGGCCATCCTGTATCATCTATCTGATAAATTTAATAATGGCTCTTCATGGTATTTATAAACATCTTAGGAGACTCTACTTCCTGGTTACTTACATGATAATTATCCAAAACCAAACCACCTAGGTCTAGTACAGGGCCAAGATGCGGTATGCCGGTATGACTACACTAGAGTCAAAAAGATGTGACTCATTTACAGACCTGTTCTCCATAGTCATCAATAAACCAAAGGAAAAAAAAGTTGTCAAGGAAATAGTGGTTGAATGGATTTTCATAATCCTTTCTCTGTTGAGTGACATGGAATACATTAAACCCAGAAATAGTGGAAGAGATGCAGTATTTTCCTGTACTGAATCATATTTGAGAAGAACCAGGGCATCTTGACTGCATTATCAGATTTCTTTTTGTGTATGAACAACTCTGCTTCATCTTACAGGATTTTATCTGAAGAGCTCAGGAGTGCAATATGCCTTGTGCTTCAAAGTTAATGAGAACACCCTTAAGAAGTGGTGAGAGCCACTTCAAAACACTGCAGAATAATTTTACAGGATAGGTAAAACATGACTGTCTTCCTCAGACTAGTTGTATAAATAAAGTTTGTGGGACTATTCATGGGAGTAGAGTGAGAAATATTTGACCCATGATCTTACATATCAAATATCTTTATGTATTATTAACAATCTATAAAGCTGGACATAAAAATGTGACTTGTTAATGCCAAACTTATGTCATGTGGAACAGGAAGAGAAAAAACAGAGTCTTTACTATATGGTTTGACAAGACCTTTTTCAATAAACTTGTAAGTGGCCCATGGCCATAGGTGCAGATTATAAATTAACTTGGAGGCAGGTGTTTCCGTGGCTGCAGGGAAACTTGTGCCAACATGTATTCATAGACTGTGTCCACAATATCCACACTAAAAGTATGTGCCAGTGCTTGCAATAGACAGCAAATGGAAGCAAACTTGTGATGCTGGAATAAATTTTCTATCCACTGAAACTAAAACTGGAACCATAAATACTAAAGCTGGAAGATTATATTTGATCTCTGCCACCATTAAGATTCCTATCTCATATGTTCTGCTTCTAACAGTCCTGTTCCAATATGTAAAAGCATAAAATGTAGTGTTTTTCCCCTCTCTCTTTTTGTTCCTCTCTCTGTCTCTCAAACACATGAATATTGAAAGAAAGGAAAAAAATCCAGTTCTCTGACTGGGACACAGAAATTATGATTCTAACTGGTCTGGTGCCTGCAGTAGAATATCTCTGACAGCGATCAACTCTACCAGAAGCTTCTAAAAGGGACCAAGAAGCCCCAGAGCAGACAAATATGGAATAATATGACTGCAGAGAAGATTGTCCATTGAGGCAGTCAGTCAGTGATCGGCCTTGTGTCTGAACTGTGCATCGATGCTCCTGCTCCTGCAGAGGGGTCTCTCTGCTATATGTAATTGTGGGAGTTTTGACTTGTCACAGAGTCTAAACCTTGTGAATCCTCCTAAATTATTTTCCTAATTTTTTTTTCTTGTAGTAATGAGTTTAACACTTAAATAAGCAGGTCTTTTCATCGCTCCTAAGAATAACTCCTATTTTGATGGAAATGTGAATTAGAAACGTGTAATCTGGGACCTCAGCCATTTAGATTCTTATCTCTGATCATTTCCAGCATTGAATCCTCCAGAAAGGAGTGTGGAGAAAGCTACGATATATGGCACAAAATGTTTGGACTATTAGTTGGAAACATTTGGAGCTCCGTGCTCCAGTAATGCTTGTTTGTCACTGTGAGCTGCCCAGGGTGGCTGTGTGCCAAGGCAGGGTGGTGGTGATGCAGGGGAGAAGCAGAGGGATCTTCAGCCCCACTTTCTGCACCAGCAGCCAGGGGCTGCAGTGTCCCAAGTGCTCCAGTGGCAAGGGAAAACGTCCCTTCCAAAGACAGGAGTGTTGTCCCCCTTGCCTGCCCAAATTCATGTCAGAGTGATGTCTGAAGCTGGCAGGAGGCTGGGCTGCGGCAGGGCTGGGTGCTCCACCTGCAGGAGGGCAGTTTGCTCACAGATATGTTGCTTTCCTGAGCAAGCAAATCTTGCTTGCCAGGGATGCACGAACCGCTGAAAAGCCACATTTAGGGCTATGTTATAGGAGTGTTTCCTTTTGAAATGGGTTGCCTTTTAAATGTAATGGTCTCCTTGTTGTTTTATGAGGACAAAGGGTAAATAAGATTATTTTTGTTTGTTATGAAATTGCCTAGTGACCATCTGTGAGCCTCATTATGGCAGCCATGGTTCAAATTTAGAGTAATAGATATCTCCTAATTCTCGTATCACAACATCTAAATAAACCAGACAGTGGAAGGGTAAGAAAAGTGGCAGAAAATGCAAGCAAATAGAAGTCTTCAATTTACACCCTTAATAACATTTTATTTTATGGTGTATGCTTGCACTGTGACTGCTGGTTTTATTTATTTCCAGGCTAAATAATCCTAACATCTTGAGGCTACAGAATCCTTCTCATGGCTGTAACATTCTTATCAGTTGTCTCCAGTCACTTCCTATTTCTGTTAAATGCTTCATTAGGCAGAGTAATTAGAACAAAACATTATATGCAACATGAGGACATACCACTTATTTGCAAAAAAGCATTCAGATATTTTCAGTAATATTCCTTATTACTTGCTGACCAAGGCAGTTGGAACAGATATTTCCCCTGAGCAGTACACAATGACATCTAGCTGTTTTTCTTGAGTGTATGAGCAATACAGAAGTGGTTCAAATTATGCTTGCCATTGTATATTGCTTCCTGAATTAGTGTCGTAATTTTATTTATTATCTGCTCATGCTCTGTAAAAAAAACCTCACGTTTTCCACAATGAGCTATGTTGATGGGGAGGTTGCAAGTCTTTCCCTCTCTAAGACTGCAAAAATGGTGCCTTTTAAATGGATATTTTATTATTCTAAAAGATATTATTATATGCAGTATTTATTATTGAATCATTATTAAAGCTTTTTTTGCTGCATTGTTTGGACACGGAGAAGTTTCCAATGGCTAGGAATGGCTATAGAGAGCCAAGACTTGGGAGGCTGTGTAATTACTACATACGCCTCATCTTTCAAAAGACAAGCTTATCTACAGACTGCCATTCTGCATGAACAAAACACTTGGGCTTGCTAACTGACTTCTGCTTCCCTTTCCCTTTTCTGGATCTTTGCCTGGGGGATCATCAGCCACACTTTCCATGGAGATTGCTAAGGGTGACTTTCTTCCGGCCCTTTTTAAACAGACATTTTGGGTAGTACAAATGTAAACAATTTAATAGGCTCAAGCCAGCAGTTCCTAAAGCTAATGCAACCATAGCATCATGTTTGTAAAATAACAACAAAGCCAAATGCATTCAGTCTGGAAGCTTTTGTCACTACGTACAGATGTGATTTAAACCTACCCTTACCAATACCCAAATGATGAATAACAAATCGATAGCTCACATGTACTTGTAGGATAGCTGATCTGCAGAGATCAAGAATACAGCATAGCATAGATAGAATTAGTTGTCACAATATTTATGCTTTTAATTTTTTGAGAAGAATTTTGTTTGTTGTCTTGGTTTGAAAGAC
>VZRR01007080.1:609-27822 GCA_013398015.1 Oreocharis arfaki
TTCTGTATTTTATACTATATATTATATAAAGTTATATATATAGTACATATAGTAAATACAGTATATATATAATATATATACTGTATATAAATGTTGTATAAATACATAAAATATATTAAATATGTATGATATATAATGTATATATAAATATACAGAAAACATAAAAATATCTATAATATATAGTAGAATATTATGTAGTATTAACATATAGATTATTATAATATCGATAACAATAATATCACTGATATTAATAATACTATTATTCTTAATAATATTATTATTATTAAGAATAATAATAATAATTTCAGTGGGTTTGCTTTATACAAACCCTGCCTATATAAAATACATACATTCACATTTTCCCTGGAATTATAGACTGAGTTGGAAGGGATCCATAAGGATCACCAAGGCTGACTCCTGACTCAGCACGGGGCACCCTACAAGTTAAACCCCAGATCCCCAAACTGTGAATCAGTTTCCCAGCTCCACACGCTCCAACTGATCCAAATAAGGGGCTTTTCCTGCCATTCCTGCCCTGGAATGGGAGTGGGAAGAGCCCCCAGCCCCACTGCCCGGCCCACACTTACTTCCTGTGGAAGGCATGTTTGCAGGGACAGATCCCCAGCTCGTCCTTGGGCTTGAACTCCTCCAGGCACACGGCACAGATCTGCAAGGTGTGGGATGCACAGGGCAGTGTCAGTGGTCAGGATGCAACATTTGCACGTAAAAACTACACAGATGGCCAAAATCATGGAATCAGGGCATGGTTTGGGTGGGAAGGGGCGTTAAAGATCATCCAGTTCCATTCCTTTCATGGGTAGGGACACCTTCCACTAGCCTAGCTTGCTCCAAGCCCTGTCTAGCCTGGCCTTGGGCACTTCCAGGGATCCAGGGGAGCCACAGCTTCTCTGGGCAACCTGTGCCAGGGCCTCACCACCCTCACAGGGATGAATTCCCCCCTAAAGCCTTCCCAAATTTCACTGGCTGAGCTTTGGGATCGCAAGGTGAGGCTCGGGTCTCCCTGTCCTGGTGGAAGGGACCATGGAGCCTCCACAGAACAGCCCCAAAGCTGGGATGTCTTTGAGGTTTTAGGGTGCAGGGGGATGGATCCAGGCTGCTGCTCGGTCCCTGGGACTGAGCTGCATCCGCAGGGATACCTCTGGGAAGAGAAGAAGGCAATGGGCTGTTGCCATCCCTATCCCAGGGCTGGGAAAGCTGGTGGCTGTTTTCTCAGCAAGCAACAGACTCGGCCAAAACCTCCTTCACCCTCGCAGCCAATTCCTCCTGACTCATTCTGGATATCCCAGGGGATTTTGGATATTCTTGGGTGGTTTTCCCAGCTTCTCCAGCCTGGGATCTCTGTCAGTGCACAAGGGCCAGGTGCAGCTGTTGGGGTCGTTCCCTGAGGAACACACACATCCCGAGCTCCCCCAGGGCCTGGGAGAGGCAGAATGATGGAAAAAGGGGAAAACCAGAGCCAGAGACAGGGAGGGAAGAGCTGGGCGGGCGCTTCCCCTCCGCAGGGCTCCGGGCAGCCGCCTCGTCATGTTGGAAAATTCCCACCCCGTCCTCTGCTTTCCAGAAACGCTGACTGCAAATGCCGAAATGCAAATGCCCAAAACGGGATATTTTTGAGCTAAACCCTTCCAGGCTTTCTCAAACCCCAGGGAAGAGCTTGAACCCCTCTATCCCCTTCCCCACAGAACCCTCGTCCTCCCCAGAAGTTGGGAGAGCTGCAGACAGCTGGGAACAGAGCTGGAGGAGGAGGAGGAGGAGGGCTGAGCGTTATCGAGGCCATTCCCGGCTCTGGCACATTCCCAAATCCCTCCCCCAACCCATTTCTCACCCCAGGAAGTGCTTTGAAGCCTGTGTGCCGACAAAAACCCCATTGCAGGTCGATTTAATGGGAGTGGATCAGAAATAGGGGCCTGCAGCAGGGACTGCCTGGAACCCCGGGGCCCTTGGGATTCACCCCGTGGCTGTGGGGAGCGGAGGGTGAGGATAAAACGTAGGATGGGCTCTGCTCAGGGGATTAAAATAAAATAAATAGGGGCTTATAAACAACTGGAGCTGGTCGTGAGCAGATGAGCAGCCTCGTGCCCGGATGTGGGTGGGCATTTTTGTTGTCTCGAGGGGAATAAATAAATCCAGGCCGCGCCTGATGTGGGATTCGAGCAGATTCCTGCTGAAATTCAGCAGGGAAATCGGGCTGGGAGTAGGAATGCTCAGCCCCCAAAAGCCAGGAAGGCCACGGAGAAAACCTGAGGTGTTTCAGCCCTCAGGGGGCGGGGAGGGAGGAGCGGATCTGCCTCTTCCAGGAGGCGGCGGAGCGTGTTTATCCTGGATTTCAGTTTTCCCTGCCCACAGCTGGGCTGGATGTTGTCACGCCCGACAGTGCGTGAGGGGACGTCCCTGCCCAGGGACACTGTACAAGGCCCAGCCTGCCTTGGCCTCCCCTTATCCACAGCTTCTTATCAGCGTGATAAGAAGAACGCAATAAATAACAATAACGATGTGGGAAAACCCAAGGGGAGCCAGGAGAGGAGGGAAAGGGTTTAATCCAGACTTTTACAGAGGAGCTTTCCCCATTTCCAAAGCACAGCTGGCTGCATGCTCTGCTCCCAGTGGAGTTAAATGTGAGGATTTTCCCCCTGCCCAGGGTGAAAGAGGAGGGAGAGGGAATTTTTGTCACCCCAGGACGTGCTCACCTCATGGAGGTTCAGCTCCTTCACCTTCTCCTTGAGTATGACCTGCAAGGCAAAGCACTGGGGTCAGGACAGAGCTTCTGCCATGAGCATTCCCAGGAAAAATCTCCACAAAGGGATCCCACTGAGTGTCCCAGTAGGACTGGAAACCCCCCAGTAAACCCAGCACAGCCAGGAAGCAGGAGGGGCCCTCACCCCTGCACAGGGACAGAAGGAAGGGAGCGCTGGGACAGATAAAACCACAAGGACCAAATCCACCAAGTTTCCTCCCAAATTTAACCCTCCCGGGCTACCACACTGCCACTTCATTTGCCCTCCATCCAAGCTGAACACCTGGAGAGGGCTATAAATCCAGGATAACTGTGTGTCATCAGCCCAACTCCACCCAGCTTCCTGCTCGGATCAAGGGATCAGAGGCTGAAAATCCCACAAATCCTGGAGAAAACAGGACGTGGAAGCAGCAGCCTGACACCCACCCCTGGGCCATGTTTACTTTAACTGGTGAGTGTGGGTGGGTGTAGGGAAGAGCTGGGCTTGCCATGGAGCTGTTCCCTGGAAAAGCCCCGTGGCTGCAGGGGGTTTGGAGCAGCCAGGTCCAACCCTGGGAGCAGAACCAGACCCCACAAAATAGAGGTTTGGTGGCTGGGGAAGTGATGGCACCACTGCTCTGCAGTGAGTGAGGGCTGGAGAGGCTGGGGTGCTCCAGAGGTGGAGATGTTCCCACTGCTCAGGACCTCAGTGGAAAACTGGGAGACCTGGGGATGAGCAGGTGAGGGATGGTCCTGGGGGGCCCAGCTGGTAGGGGACAATAAAATCAGCAAGGACAGATTGGCCTGGGTGATACAACTTCCCTTTGAGGGCCAGAAACCTCCCAAGGAGAGGAAAAGCATGAGGAAAACTGATGGATTTGGCACTAGGGAGAAGGGAAGGGGAAGGAAACTCAGAGGATCACCTCACCTGTTTGTAGGCGTAAAGCTCTTTGTGTGCCTGATGCCTGAGCCTGCAAAGAAACCAGGGAGAAATGTGAGGTCAGGCAAAAAAAATGGGATCATTGTAATACCTCAAACATTCCACTTCTCTCCTTTTCCAGATTTAACATGTTGTACTTTCAAATTTTTTATTTCAGAAATGAGAATGGCCACAGCAAACGACACGTTTAGGCAACATCCAGCTTTCCCTGTCCCAGGGAAGGAAACGGCTCCATCCCAAAGCACACAACTCCTCCCTGATCCCTCTTTTGATCTCCCTGATTTTCCAAGCAGACTTCACCCACGTGGTTAAGACCAGAAAAAGCAGGTGAGGAAATCACAATCTGCCATAAATCCCCTCAGTTTCCAGCCACTTCTGCTGGCAACAATTCCAAGACCGGATGTGGCACCGTTTTCCAAGTGATGGGGATTCAGACCTGAGGATTCAGACCAGCAGGGACAGGGAAGGAGATTCCCTGCGCAGAGGTTTCCCACCAAAGCCTCCATCACACTGCTTGGGTGACACTGGGTTCCTCAGACTTGGCTTTATCCTCAATTCTAAGATCAATCAAACAACATCCACTCCTGGAGCAAACCGAGGGATGGAGAGGAATGGGATGAACCTATTCCAAGAACATCTGCTGCAGTGGGAAGTCCAGCAGGAATTTTAGGCCACAAGCAATGGTTCCATCCCCTCCCTCTCCAGTCTCCCCTCTCCAGAGTCAGAGCCAGCAGAGTGCTCCACAGGCATCTGCTGGCTGGAGAAACCCATTATGCTCCTAAAATAAATACATTTAAAATGAAAATAACTAATAGTGCCTCTCATTACCAGACATGGCATTTAATAAAGTGCTTGGAAAACTCAGGAGGGAAGTCCCCAGGGCTGAAGAGCTGGCCAAGGACTTTCAATACAGAGTTGATGTGTGGCTGCAGGGCTTGGAGAGCCGTAGGAATATTTTCCCCAGCCAGCCCTGAGCGTGTTTTCAGATGGGAAACCCCCTTGCCTGGAATTTCTCTTCTCCAAAAATATTCTGAGAGCTGTCTGAAATCCCTGGCTGTTTCAACCTGAACTCGTGGGGGTTTTCCAATCCTGCCACGCTGCAGTGGGGGAGTTACAAAAATGGGATGGGAAAGTATTTCCTTATGTCTGACACCCTCCCCCAAAATGTCATGGGCTTTAAACGTTGAGGGATGGGTAAAAATGCACCTTAATGCTGCAGGGAGGGATGCAGAAAGTTGGCTCCTGAGTCCCAAATTTCACAGGGAGCCATCCCTCCTGCTCCAACAACGGCAGGAACCTGCCTGTGAAGCAGGGAAAACACTGCGGCAGGCGGGGAGGAGAGGAGGAGGAAGAGAAGGAGGAGGAGACTGGGGTCTCATCCCTCTGGCAGTGACCCCGAGCAGAAACATGAGCAGAAGATGCAGGAACAACAGAGAAAACAGGATGAAACCGGCCCGATCCGCAGGGATCCGGTGGCTGGGAAGGCGGTTATGAAACACAGATGGGAGAAGCGAGGCGTGCGGCCGGAGACCACAGCCGAGGGAAAACTCGCCCGGAATGGGAAGCAGCATCCGCCTGTGTGGAGCACTGAGTGGCCACCGAGCGTTTGTCCCCCCTGAGCCAAAGCCACTGGAGCACCTTGGAGCAGCGGTGGGGAAGAAGCGACCACGAGGCCCTGGATCCGCACAGCTCCGTGCTGCAAGGGCGGATCTGCGATGCCCTGGGCTGGTGCTGAGCCAGACAGGGAGATTTTCCCAAAAAACCCCTCCCTGGAGGTTCTGGGGAGCAGCACGAGCACAGCTGGTGCCGAAGCGTGCGAGCTCAGCCTGCTCCTCCTCGCCTCCCTCTCTCTGAGCCAGTTGGAAAGGCCAGATGGGTGCTGGTGGGGCCTGGTGCAGCTGTCGTGAGGAGACCCTGGATCCTGGCAAGCGCTATTCCCAGCCGGAGCCGGCTCCATCCATCTCATGTCAAGTGCTGCGACTCCCAAGGAATTCCTGGCAGATGTCTGAGCGAGATAAGGGACCACACAGCGCCTGGCTGCTGATCCTGTGTGCTGTCCCCCTCCCTGAAGGAACAACCGCCTCTCCTGGGCTTTGGGATCTGTCCCCACAGGAGTGGGAGCACCCTGCTTCTCTGGGTGACTCAGTCACCTACAGCAAGTGAACAACTACGGGAATAAAACGCAGAGGAAAATTCTTTTGCAGGTTCACCTCCAAGATCTGCTTATTTCATGCTTTATAGTAGGAGTAGAAAGGTCCTGGGCACTGGCTTTTTATCCCATCATTGTGTTGCTGCCTCCAGCTCCCTGGGCTCTTCATGGAATCACAGAATCGTTTGGGTTGGAAAAGCTCTCTAAGATCATCCAATTCAACCATTCCCCCAGCACTGCCAAGGCCACGTCCCCCAGTGCCACATCCACATGGCTTTTAAATCCCTTCAGGGGTGGGGACTCTGACACTGCCCTGGGCAGCCCAGTGCCTGACCATCCTTTGAGTGAAGAAATTTTCCCAAATATCCCAATCTAAACCCCCTGGCACAACTTGAGGTCATTCCCTCTCTTCCTGTCCCTGTTCCCTAGGAGCAGAGCCCAACTCCCTCTGCCTGCGCCCTCCTGTCAGGGAGTTGTGCAGAGCCACAAGGTCCCCCCTGAGCCTCCTTTTCTCCAGGCTGAGCCCTTTCCCAGCTCCCTCAGCTGCTCCTGGTGCTCCAGCCCCTTCCCAGCTCCACTCCCTTCTCTGGACACAAAACCCAACCACTGTGTTGGATCCTGGCAGGTCTGAATGCAGAAAGAAACAGCTCTTAAAGAGGCTTTTTAGGGGCTGTGTACCCTGAGCCTCCCAGAGACTGCTCCAGGCTGGGGAAGGATGAGCCCTGGATGATCCACAGAAAAGCACTGAGAGAGGATGCTGCAGCCTTCACCCAGAGCGAGGGTGGCATTGCTCAGCTCAGCATCCTGCTGGACTGGGTTTTATGGGACCGAAGGCAACACGAGTTCATCACCTTCATTAACTCACCAGAGACCAGACACAACCAGCTCCCTGCAAAATCTCATTTCCTTGTTCTTCCTTTTTTATCTGTAATTTTGCCAAGCCGAGGCAGCAGCCATGAGGGACCCGAGCTCTGACCTGAGTGGTTTGCAGCAACAGAAGAGCTCGAGGTTCACCTGAACAGTGCACAGGCAATGATGATTTTGGTTGTGAAATTCCTACTGGACTCTGTTTTGAGCCAATCCAATTAAAAATGTCACTTTTCCTCCACTCGGAGCGGGCAGCACAGCCTGTATTGACACAGCTGCAAAGCGCAGCCCATGCCCTCTCCTTCCCCAGCACATCTTTTATTTAATGCCGTCAGCTCTGTGATTTGGGGTCAGTACACCTGATATTGGCTCTTCCACGCTCCAGATGCCTCCCCAGCTGGGGATGGGGGGAGAGCTGCAGGGGATGCTCTGATCCAGAGCAGGAGATGAGAACCAGGGCCTGAGCGTGGTGCCATGAGCCTTGCTTGGTGTTTGCCAAATATTTGCAGAGTGGAATTACGGGAAAGGAGGGAGAGGATGGGCTGTGTTGACGCTGCAGCTCTGGGAAAGCCAGGAGCTGCTGTCACCTGCAAAGACCCCTCATGGATAGAAACAGAGCCCTGGAGCTCTGGAGGGAACCTTCCTGTCCTTCTGTTGGTCTCTCTGCCCTTGGCAGGTGGGTTGTCCTCATCCTGTTGTCCGCCTACAAGGCTTCCCAAACCCCACCAAAGCTCAGGTTTTACATCCCAGATGAGCTGAGATTACACAGCAGCTTCTGTGGAGGCGGCTGCTGCTGGGACACTGGCACAGCTCAAACCCATGGCACGGCAAAACCCTCCCCAACGGGGGCTGCAGGATCCTGTTTGGGTTCTGTTCTGCCAATAAAAGAGCTGAGGGAGGAGGTCTGAAGAGCCATTTGTAGAGTCTCTCTAGGGTTTTGGGCTATAAAGGGATCACTGGATGACCTAATCCAACTGCCCATCTATCATGGGCTGCTAAATAGCACCCGGGGAACAGGAGCCAAAACGTCTCGTCCAGAAAGGTCCTCGGTCTTGATTTAAAGACGTGAAGAGTTGGAGAACTTGCCACTTCCTTGCTGGCTTCCCTCACCAGTTACTCACCCTCTCTCTCTTACAACACGCCTCCAGCTTCTAAATTTAATGATTTTCTGGCTTGACCTTCCAGACATTACTCCTTGTTATTCCTTCTTTGGGGCATAACACACCCAGCGAGTGCCCAGGAAAATACTCTCAAAGTCCAAACAACTCTTCAGTTTTCTATGTGAGCCATAGAGACTCGAGCTCCACCTGAGCAAAACATGTCCTTGAACCTTCTGAACACTTCTGGTCTATGTTTTTTTGCCATCCCCTCCCACTGATGTCCCAGACTGGGATGGACTGATGTGCTGCACCTTCAAACGCCCTTTTCTCATGCATAATTGTGGGGGAAAAAAAATTAAGGTATGATGCCCAAGCAGCCCAAATCACCCCTGGGTAAGCCTGGGTTTGGGCTCATCTGCAGGTTTTATGAGGTTTTGCTTCATACAGAACTGAAAATGGGTGGAAATTATCAAGTATTTAGGAGGTTGACATGGAAATCTCGCTTCCCTGGTCTACAAGAGCAGGATAAAACATTTTTAACACCCTCTGGATAGATACCCTGGTAGGACTGGCTGCTGTGGTGCAAGGAGAGACCGGGTACCTGTTTTACAGGAACACAGGGAGGGGATGTGATGGATGCACAGCTTGCAGGGAGCTGGGGTCAGCTGGAAAGACAGAGGGGAAGGAAATGGGATGGAAAAGCTGGAGAGGAGAGGAGAGTTCTGGGAATTTTGGCTGCCACTGCTGGTAGAGCAATGCCCTCTGCTCCCAGGCCCAGGTTAAAGCACAGCCAGCCCTCCATCCCAAGTTATCACCATAATTCATCTCCATCACCACCTCGATTCCCAGGCACTGCATTTTTCCCCCGCTTGCCTCAATTTCCCTCCATCATGAAGAGTTTCTCCTCTCAATTAGCAGCCCAACAATCTCCCCAATGACCCATTAAATAATTAAAACAAGCCCCAAACTGGAACAACCTTTAACCCTCCTGTCCCGCTCCCCCATTGCTCAGATTAACACATCAACTCTGCATCATTAATCTCCAAACTGTGCTGCTGAAGGAGCAATTTGTGTTCAATAACCAACGGAGCAGGTATTAAACATTCCTTAGGCACGCAGGACACGAGTTACTCATTACAGAGGGAAATGTGTTGAAACATTAAGCAGAAAGCAGGGACCATAAAACATCCCTCTCCAGGCTTTTTGAGAGGCTGACCACAATTCCACGCCTTTTTTAGCAAACGTGTATCTCGTGGTTTGAAGTGGACAATGTGATTGCTTTGTGGGACATCAGGTTGACATGAGATGTGCCATGGAAATACAAGGTGCTGCCATCTTCTTTTTGGGATGGAGGGACAAGTGATGGGCCTGGAAGCAGGGAAGCTCTTGGGGAACATTCCCTTACAACATTCCCTTACCTGATCAAATAGCAACAGAAGAGCAAACTGAGGATGAAGACGAAGATGGCCGTGCCGAAAACCACGATGTATATGTTGAGAGGAAGGTTCTGGAACCCGATGTTCGGCATCCTGAAACTGTAATGCTGGAAGTCCGAGCTCATGGGTAGGCTGTGGAGACAGGGAGAAAACACATGGATGGGACATTCCTTAGGGATGGACCTTGCAGACCAGTGGTCTCTTGAATGGAGGTGGAAAGGGCTGGAGACGACTTCTCGCTCATTCCCCCCTCCCTGCCCAAAACCAAGTTCCCACCTTGGCAGCCCTGAAAACAAAGCAGTTCTGGATCAGCTGGGGCTCGGATTTTCCTTCTCCCACTGCGAGCTTCTCCTCCAGCTCTTTTCCTTTCACACATCATCCTTCAGGTTAAACGCTGGATGAGATGGACGGCGGGAATTGCATCCAAGCAGCCCCAGCTGCAGCCAGGTTCCCTCAAACCCCACAGTAACCGGGTAAAAATACTGAAAGCAGCCAGGAAGCCTTGGAGCAAGGCAGGTTTGCCTTCCCTTCCTCTCCAGTGGTTTCTAAGACTGACTCCTCATTCCATAGAAACCCTTCCAAAACCATCAAGCATGCACAGGGCCTGGCTGGATGCACATTATCCCAGTGAACCCCAAGAAAAGGAAGAGGACAAGAACATTCACAGCAGCGCCGCCACGAGAAATTATGGGGAGACTCCGGACTCTGTAAAGGAGGCTTTGTTTGTTTTTCCCATCTGAGATGCAGGTTTGGTGGTTTAAGAGCACTTCTGCAGGTTTCAGCTTTCCTCCTCAGCACAGCCTCAGGCTGCTTCCCCCCAGGAAAGCCCCGAGGCACCGGCGAGCAGTGGCCAAGAGGAAGAGGCAGCAATTTTGGCTGTCATGTCCCACGTCTGGGACACCTCACCAAAACCTCCCTCCCCTCGGAGAGCCCCAATTAAACCCCGAGCAGCTGCCTGGGATGATGACTTCAGCAAATCACCTCCGCCAGGACTTTATTTGCTAATTTAATAAATTAATTAATAATTAATTTATTATCTCTCATCTTCCTATCATTCTCTGAACCGTTCACCCTCAGATGATCACAACCGTTGCTGGCCAGGCAGAAAGTTCCCCTGCCCCCAGCTCAGAAAAGGAAGTTAAAAATACACCTTGTTTTCCCTTCTGCCCACAGGAGAGCAGCGTGCAATGAAGTTTTACAAGCAAGGAAAGTACCTTCAGTCTGAGCCCTGCTTCCCAAATAAAATCACTGAGGGATAACAAAACCCTCCCCTGGAGCGGGGAGTTTTCCACGGCGCAGTAATTGCACAGCTCCTCATTGTGCACAGGGTGGGAAGACAGCAGGGAAACCGCGGGATCTGAACCCACGCGTGCCAGGGAGCCATGCTCCAAAATCCAAGCGTCCTCCGAGTGCTCCTCCAAGCATTATTCTCACTCCCTAATCTCCTTTTCCCCTTGAGGCCCCTTTTTTGTAGAACCCCGCGGGCTTTCCTCTGACTTCCCACCGGGAGCAGACTCACCTCTTATCCCGGCTGCCTCACCGGGACTATCCCCTCGCCGAAGGCAACATCCCTGCCAGCACCGAACACCCGCCCCGGAGCCTCCTTGCTCCGGCTGCTTTCAGTTTCCTCAGCTCGCTGGAAGTTTCGAGGCGATTTCTGGTAAAGCCTGGATTTGATTAAAGCCTCCAGAGACCAACACGCATGTTCAGAACCTCTCCCGGCCAACGTGGAAACGCTACGAGAGCTCGGGGAGCCGGCACATCCCCCTGCCAGCGCTGGTGGGGATGGGATTTTATAGCCCAGCAACCACCCGGCAGCTCACGCTCCTCCACCGACGCTTATTCCACTCAGCTGAGCTGGTTTGCTTTGCAAATAAATTTTAAAAAGCCCAATCCAGCCCCCAAACTTTTGTTCCCAGCTCCGGCGGAGTTAATGCGCAGCTCGGCGTGGCAGGGCTGGGTTTGGGTTTCGGTCCCGCACCGACTGCTGGGTCAAAGGGATTTGGGACGGTGCGGGGGCTCCCCTCGGTCACGCTCGTGGCACGAGGATGTTTCGGCTGCAGGACAAAGCTGCCCCTCCTCGCCCTCCGGCTGATAATCACTGCCTCGGGCCAAGCTTGGCTGCCTCCAGCTCCTCAACTGCCCGAGAGAAATGTCCTCCTCCGTCTGGGGAAGCTCCAGGTGACTTTTTGCAAGGAGGGAGAGACAAGGCTTGGAGGAGAGGCAGCAAAACCAACCAGCACTGGACTGTTACTTTTTTTTCCTTTCCAGCTCTTTTAACTTGTGATGCTCTTCTCAGCAATCCCACCAGGAGATTCCGTGGCACAGACGGCGGGTAAGGAACATCCAGGCTGCATTTGGGGCAGCAAAGCCCATCAAGCCAGAAAAATTCCTCATTGTCCTATGAACCTGAGCTGTGCTGCTCTCGCAGCAGTCCCCACATCCAGGAGCACAGCTAGAAACCATCACAGCCCTCAGCAAATAAACAGTCAGCAGAAACAGAGCTCAGACCAACCCCCAGCATCCCACTCTCCTCTTCCAGTGGAACCATTTCCCTAATATTTTGCCCCAAAAGGGCGTCACGAACGCAGCCATGACCTACCTGCCAGCCATAGCGTGGGGGCTCAGCCTCCTGGGGACAACCCTTCGGTCCCCTGTCGTGCAAATCCAGGGAGTCCCACACCAGATTCATCCAACCCCTGAGTGAAATAAGCTTCTCCACATCGGAGCTGCCCTGGTCCTCCCTCCCTCCTGCTGCAACAGCTGAGAAATGTTACAGCAAAAAACACGGAGGTTAAAGGGGAAAAATCAGTTAGTCTGCCCAGCATCCAGGAAACTGTTAACTTTAAAAGACTCCAGTGAAATCTGATGATTTCAAGCAGCCAAGCTTTGGAGTTGTGTTTTTTTTTTTTTTTGAGGGGAGTGGGGTGGCGGGGAGGAACTGTATTTTAATCTGCTTCAGATTTGCAAGGGTACAGCCAAAAGAAATAAAAATGGAGCCATAAAGAAGGATGAAAAGTTTCTGGTGCAGAACAAAAGCCTCCCTGTGGCTCTCTCCGTGGTCAAGGCATCTCAGAGCAGAGAGGTGATGCTTGTGGGGCACCCATGGCTCCCAGCAGGTCCCTGAAGCCCCTGGGATGGGGGACACAGGCTGCACGTAGAAAAGGGAGCACTGTCACGGGTTGCCCAGAGAAACTGTGGCTGTCCCATCTCTGGAAGTGTTCAAGGCCAGCTTGAATGGGGCTTGGAGCAACCTGGGATAGTGGAAGGGGGCACTGTCAATGGGAGGGGGCTGGAACTGGATAGTCTTTAAGGCCCTTTCCAACCCAAACCATCCCGTGATTCTATAATTCCATGATTCTGTGAAAAATAGCAAGGAACGATGATGTCCTGGGGTGCAGAGAGCCACAAACACACAACAACCCGAGCTCCACATCTCCTTCCTTACACCCTCCAATGACTCAGCCACGTGGGGCCAAGCACATCCACGTTTCTCCAAGGAGGTCAAAACCCAGCTTTAATTAAAAGCCAAGTGCTGGTTAATGGCCCATCGAGCAGCCAGGAAGGGAGTGTCAGAGGTCAGCGAGAGCCCTGGCGTCGCCGCGCTCTGATTACACCTTGGGCTGCGAAAGGCAAACCTCGGGCAGCCATGTCGCCAAATTAATCCCCATTAGAGCCACAGCCAGCACTTCATGCGTGGGGCCAGCCTCGTACCCAGAGCGTTCACAGGGATTAACAAAGGATGCAATTATCTTCTCAAAGGTAGAGAAACTGAGGCAGGGAAGAGGAGGGGAGCAAGGCACAGCTGTGGTCCCTGAAGCCAGAGGGTGACAGCAGAGATGCCACTTTAGGCGATGCCATGGGCTGAAAGCTGCAGATTTTTGCTATCCTGCTGCTTTGCCACGTGGATTTGAACTGTGTGCTCCTTCTTGGGGTTTTACTTATTAAAAGGAGCTGCCTGTCCTTTTTTTTAAAAAAAAAAAAATTATTTTTATTTATTTATAACATCAGTGCATAAAGGAGCCATGCATGTGCTGTGCATCATCACACCTAAATACAGCCCACATGCTGGGCGGAGGGGTGGCTTCTACCTCTGCTGTTGTAAATAAACTCCTGTTTTCAGAGGGATTTACTCAATGTTTTCAAGACAAACAACTTTCTCCACAGGGGTTCAAAGCAAACTCAGACTGAATCTCCTCGGCCATTAACTGGGGAAACTGGATGGAGCTGGTGGTCTGAGCATCCTACCGGCCAGGCTGGCAAAGCCACCCTACCTCCAGGAAACACTGAGCTTCCAATACCCAGTGAAGCCAGACACAGGCAGGCCTGAAATCACGAATCTCAGGGAAAAGTGAATGCTAAGCCGTGGCCAAACTCCAAGCTGAAATATTTTATCGATGGGAAAGGTTTCAGGCGGGCGTGAACGGCGTCTCGAGTTTCAAAGGCGTTTCGTAACGTGTTTCAGACAGGTTTAATCAAAAGCGTTATTAACTCGGTTGAAAGTTAAACTGGGAGCAGCTGACAAGACCTTTCTGAAACAGCCCAAGTTGTGTTGCAAAGCAGGGTATTCTTCCATGGAATGATTCTACATCAGGAAGGTTATTTAATGGCTACGACTAACAGGGTAATATTTAAAAGAAAAGATCCTTCCAGGTGTTAAGAAGCAGCAGGCAGAGACGCCCGCGTTTAACTCGCAGGCAAAAAATCCCCCTCGTGGACCCCAAAAGCAAAGCGAAGCCCTGACCTCAAGCAGCTGGAAGGAATTTCCTTCAGCTCCGTCTCTGGAGCTGGTCCAGAGCCAGGATCCGCAGCGTGGCGATGGGAAAATCACAGGCAGCTGCAGAGCCAACCCCAAACCAGCATCGCCGTCGCCCCAGAGATGCCACGCGGCTGCAACACCTTTGCCTGGCATGGAGTGGGGGGAAAGCTCAGCGCTGCTCCAGCCAGGAGCGATGGCTTTTGCTGTGCAAAACCAGGGAACAAGAGGACTGAGCACAGGGGGAAAACAAAAACTCTTGGCATGAGGCAATTTTACAGAGCTACGATGCTACCATGGGGATGCCACATCCAGCGCCAGCTCCGAGCATCCAACCTGGCCCAGATCCTTCACTCCACAAACCTGGCAGGGAATGGAGGAGCGTGAGGGACGGTGCAAGGCTTGGCAGGGTTATTGATTAGTGGGATTAATGTCCTGGGAGGAGGGAGCATCCCAACAGGTCCCTCACACCACAGGCAGGGTTGTACCAGGATCCAGCAAAGATTGGCCGGGGTGATGCGGCACCATAACAGCAACAGAAAGAAGTTTTGGGTGTCAAACAGAACAAAAACCCGTTTGTTTCCCCCATTTTGGCTGCATGTGGGCTTGGGGGTGGGTTTTTGATGTGTGCCTGGACAACCAAGGAACCAAAGTGACCTCCAAGCATGAAGCACTTCGGACCTTTGATCCCTCCTCCCTGAGAGCGGATCCGATGCTTTTTTTGAATTGGAATCAGGAAATTTCCTGGCTGTGTTCCCCAGCTGGCTGACACCAAACACAAAACCTTAACCCTCTCCGCTGTCTCTGGGCAGGGGACACAGAAAGTGATGTGACAACGAGACAAAGCAATTGGAAAAAAATAATAGGAACGTCGAAGGAAAGCAACATCCGGCAGCACAACTGTACCACTGCAATTCTCAGCAAGTCCTTCTGATTCCAGACAGTTTAAGACACAATTAATCCCAGAACCTTAAAACTGAAGAGAACCTTTAAGTGGGAAAATGTTTTTGCTGCCACTGGCAGAGAAACGTGCAGAAATGGGTCAGCTGCAGCTCCCATCACCCACTGTAAAGTCAAGTTCTTTCTCTCAGCGCCGTTGGAAAAGCAAACTAGAGGTTTGCTCAGGGCTGATTTTGCAAGTTCCAGGAAAACAGGCAAAAATAAACAGAAAAAAAATAAAATCAATAGCGCTTTTTAATACAGTCTGGAGGAGGAGGAAGCAGAGTTTGGAGGAGAGCCCTGCTTGAGCTCCCATCAGGAATGAGAGCTGGGAATCGCTTCTCAGGAGGGTTTGAAGCCGAGCTGGCAGCTCCTCTCTTGGAAAGGCTCACACGAGCTGCCCAAGGACAGCTCAACCCACTGCTCGGAGATGAAATAACACTTGAGGAATTTTTCCCTTTTGGCCTTGGGGATTTGTAATTATTTTTTTCCCTCCCTTTTCCTGGCATGCAGCTCCAACGTCACGACCTGGTGAGCTCACTCTTCCTCCCAAAAGTGTGGTGGGAAAGGACGTGCTGCTGCCTCCTCCTGCCCCCAGCCCTGTTTGTACTCATGAGGTGAAAGGAGAAGGCAGGAGCCACCACTTCCCTTTATGGGCTGATGGTGGTGGGACACACATTATTGAATTTGGGTGTTATTTTAGCCCAAAAAGAGCAATGAGAGCACAGAAAAGTGGGAATAATCTCCCACCTTCACTGGTGGTTGCTTTTCCTCGTTTGCAGTTTTCCCCAACAAACAGGTTCCTCGGGGAAAGCAAATTGGAAACTCCATGAGAAACACTCAGCCTACGCAGCTGAAGGGTCAGAGCAGAGAAATTGGTCTTAGAAGCTCCAGGGAATTTCAAAATTTCAGGGTGATGACACAGAGCTGTGGAAAGCAATGGGGACTCCCAAAATATCACATCTGAAAGAAAAAAAATCCCACTTTGATCAAGTCATCTTTAGGCTGAACCAAAACCAATCACTTTCCATGGAGCCAAAGAACAACTTGCCCTCTCTACCCTTATATTGAGAAGCAGATGGATTAAACAACTTCCCCAAACCCTTTTCCTCCCAATTTCCTAAGCTCCTTTAATGAGGGAAAAAAATAATAATCAGTGCAACACACAGAGATCAATAATCCCACAAAATCCTGCTGGAGACAAGCACCCTGGACCAGTGAGGGGATCACAGCTGCCAGCAGCCAGCCTACAAAGGCAGCCAGAGGAGCCAAGCACAATTGGGGAACAGGAAGGCAGAATGCTCTCGTTTACACTAAATAGGGTTGCTAGGTTATGGATTTTTGGGAGGGGGGGCATAATCTGAAAGGGGATCCAGATGGCCGTAAAGCCTTGTGGTGGAAAAGCATTCAGAGGCCAGAGAGGGAAGAATTCCTCTTTATGCTGCTGCTGTCTGCTCCCGGATCCTGGATTTCAGCCCTCAGGAACGCACTCTGTGGACCCTTTTAATTGCACCATTAATATTTGAGGTAAAAATTAAGAAGAAGAGGTAGCTGGATGGAGAAGAGTGACAAAGCTGGTGACTGGATACTGGGAAAAAAGTCTCTAAACAAATCCCACGGAGCAGCCGTTCCCCCAAGCCCACTTTGATCCAGCCAGGTTTGTATTTTACTATCCTGACAGCCTGAAAAAGGCTTTGGGAAAACCCAGACAATCCCAATCTCCAGCTTGCTGGGAATTCACACCAATGCCACATCACTGCCATTTCCAATTTTTCCTAATACTTCCAAAAAATGAGCTGCACAGTCAGCCCACCCTTTCCTGGTTTTGACCCAAGTACTGGGATTTAGGGGAGTATGTTTTTTTAATCATTCCTTCTCCCTTGCTAACAGAGACTGGGAGGGTTTTGCAACACTTTATGTCCAGCAAAAAACCTGGGAGTCATATGGGTACTGAACAAAAACTGCTTCACCTCTATGGGACTGGCACAAGGAAGGTGGCTGCAAGGATGGAAAAGCCCACAAAATTTAGTTGGAAATGGAAAATGGAACTTTTCCACTGCCAGACTTGCACAGCCAAGTGAGGTGCCTGAAGAGAAACATTCACCAACCCAACAAATGCGTCTCCTCCTCTGTCACAGAGTCTCAGCACTGAGGGTGATGCCATGGGATATCATCCTTCTTCTCCTGGAATCGTGGCCTGACCTTAGAGGGATGCAGAAAGTGAAGGGACCTTAGTGAAGCACTGGCACGGGTTGTTAAGAGAGGTTGTGGATTCCCTCTCCCTGGAAGTGTTCAAGGCCAGGTTTGAGGTACCTGGTCTAGTGGAAGGTGTTCCAGCTCATGGCAGCGTGGTGGAATGAGATGGTCTTGAAGGTCCCTTCCAACCCAAACCATTCCATGATTCTGTGATTCTAAAATCCAGGTGTACCCATATCCCAGGGGTCTGTAACCAGGAGGTGATGGACAACCAGGTGTAAATTTTCAGCATCACCCACTCACACCCCTCCTCTGCCCAGGGATGCTGCTTCTTACAGGGGTTCCTCATAAATTGAGCCCTAAATAAGCAAAACCCCAATTTACAGCTGTGCTGCTGATGTAGAACTTGTTTAAAAAAAAAGCAAAACAACTGTTGAGAGAGTCACCTAAAATTTACATTTTTCTTGCAGCTGACTGAACAAAACCTGCAAAGTACTTTCCAAATGCTTCAAGAGTACAAAGCTGAAAACCACTAGTGGGAATTTCAGGCGTGTAACAGTTTACTGTCACATCTCCACGAATTCCCAGGCGCTGAATCGCTTACTAGAAGGGAAAATATATGAGTGGCACTAAGGAGGTGGCTTAGCAACGAGCAGGCTGGCAGCTTCGAGTGGCTTTTTAAAGGTCAAGAGAGAACACGATGTCTGGAGCCCTCGCGTTCCATTTTTTTACTACAATTTACTGATATTTCTGGCCAGCCCGGTTATTAAATCGCCGCCTCGCACCAGCCAGCCGCACATCTGTTAAACCCAGGCTTTAAACCAAGACTCTCCCCTCCTAAAATATCCTCTTTCAAGCCATTCCCACCTTCACCAAAGTGGGGGAAAAGCTTTGTCGGGGTGAAACACAAGGAGAGGTCCCACCGCCGAGGGGATTTTTGGGAAGTGCCGCTGAGCAGCATCATTGAAATTCAGCGGGAGAAGCCGGTTTTCCTCGGCTCCGCGGGGGCTGCCATGTTAAATCACATTTGGATTCACAGTACAAGGCTGCTAAAATACCACCACGGCGCCTATTGGCACATTTCAATGAAAACGCCGTGGCCTCATTAGTAGAGTGGAAATTATGAGCTTGTCTTTGTATATATTTAAAAGCTCGCCTCTGAAACTCTGCTGGGCCGGGGCCAGGAATTCCTGGCTCCGAGCTCCTACCACTCGGCAGTTCGGGATCACTTTGCTCACACGGGTCAAGCGACCAGGCAGCCATCGACCCGGGAGAAAAGGCGTTTAAAAACTGCCCTGCGGGGAGAGGCAACAGGGTTTGAACTAAACCCTCCTCCCTGTCAGCTCCTTGAGAGCTAGTTAGGGAGCAAGTCCTAATGAAAGTGCAGGTTGTAATTAGGAGGATGCAGGAATGTGGGTGTGTGGAGTTTCATCCTGCTCCCAGCAGTTGGGGTGAAGAGCATCCCGTCAGCCCAGAAGCGCCGTTCCCCTCTGGGGATGGACCACAAAAGCCCAAATCCTTTGAAATGAGGGGCAAACTCGTGAAATAACATGTTTTTTGGGGACCTGCTCCTCTCAAGATGGGAATTTGCAAGTCTCTGTGAAGGAAAACTTTGGCTCAGCTCCCTACTTACCCGCACGGGTGCCGCAACGCAGCCAAGCCACGCAAACCCAACGTATCTGCTTGAACGGCTACTGCGGTTTGGTGCCAGGGATGCTGGAAGAAAAGAGAAAAACCACCCTAAAAATTGCACAAAAATCCAGAGGGAGCGACGGAGAGGATGAAGACATGGTTTTTAAACGCTTGGATTTGCAGAGGCTCACAGAAACGGCTTCAGCTCTTGGTAACAGCACAGAGATCCCCTTTTAAAACGCGGCGATGATGTTGCGCGGCATAGAAAGAAAAGGGGGGGAGGCTTGGCTAATCCTCACAATTTTATAAGCATCTGAGACACTAATCCCTTGATCTCATTGAAAGGGATTAGAATTACTCCCTTGCCAGGAAATTTAAGAAGTTTTCTACCAGATGTAAACAAAAGCGTGGAGCAGCCTGCAGAGACGGCTGCCACACAGCGAGTCCTCGCAGAGAAATCCGCACCGGGGCTGGTTTTGGGGTGGAAAAGGGGGATTTCCAGCCCAGTGCTGCAGAGGGTTGTCTGGAATTATGTGAGTATCAAGGCAAGCCTGATCAGTCCATCCACAGGAGGCTAAAGACAGGATCCCATCCTGGGCAAGCAATCCTCCCAGGCTTCACAACCCGTCTTTGGGCTCCAACTCTTGCAGGAATGGATGCTCCAGCTAAAATAAAAAAATCCATCCCAATCACCTGACTTGTTCTGCATTGGCCTAGGAAAACATTATTTTAATAATAAGAAAAAAGAGAAAAATCTCTGAGCAACAAAACCTGAGTTGTGCCCAGCTTGGCAGCAGCCTTCATCCGCAGGGTTTTGTGGCAAGGACCTGGGTTACTAAAGAAAATGTAACATGGCACCCTCATGGAAATAGGCTGGGATCTGCTGCTACCCTCACACTGAGTGATTCATAATATTGAAGAATAAATTATTTGATTTAGAAGATGAAGCAGGCAACGTGCAATCTGGGGTTTGATATCAAGCAGTTTGCTACTAAGTTGGATGTTCCAGCTCAGAACATCAATAGCTGAGATAAATCAAACCTAAAGGAAGCAGAAAGGATTCAGGGGATCCTTTGGAGAGGAAAAGCACCTTTTGTTAGAAAACAGAAGTTTTCTAAGAAAGAAAGTAAACTTTTGTCAGTGCTCACTTCTTTCCTCTCTTAAATTCCATCCAAAAAACCCCCTTAAGAGACCCAAGTTCCAACCTCAGTGTAAACAAAGCCTCAATTTCATGTGCTTGTCTTGAAAACCCTCCTTTTGGAGGTGCCTGATGGGATGGCCGCAGAGGCCCTCTTCTCCAGCCCATTTTTCTGCAGGACCATATAACTTTAAGTCTTTAAGCACAAATACTCGCTTGGCTTTGGGAAAACACCCACTGTCCCCATGCAGCCCCATCTCCTAACTCCCTGCAACAGTCCCGCTCCCAGCTTTAGCATCCAAGGCTGGAATAAACGCCCTGATGCCACGTTTGTCTCCAGCTCCATCCCTCTCACCTGGCTGCAACACATCCCAGGCCTTTCCCATCACCTCCTTGACCCGTTCCTCCTGCTGCATCACTGGCAGCTGCATGGAGAAGATGCTTCAGGAGGAGGAGGATACAAGGAGGAAGCCCCAAGAACGGTCAGAAGCACACGACAACTCAGCATCCCCCAGGCAAAGCCACAGCCAAGAAAATGATCCATTTTTCCTGCTTTTACTCCCAAAGTGCCGCCTCCAAACAACGCTCAGCACAATGGTGAGGGTGTTTTGGTGTGAATGCCAAGTGAGACTACGGTGCAGGGCTCAGCTGGCAGACACCCAACCCACACGAGCACCAGCAGACGGGTCCAGCCAGCTCATCCCGATTTATTCAGCCCCCCAAACCACCCAACGCCACACAATCCCATCCCACTTCGCGTGGCCACCACCGACACAAACCTCCAAACCCTTATCTTTTATCTCAGAGAGCGAAATGCCAGGTCCTCATCCAACACTTTTCAACTAAAAAGCGAAAGAAAAACCCCAACCCCGCAGCTGCAATTGAGCGAAGCCAGGAAATCGCCTCGGGGGAAGCCCAGCCTGGATGGGGTTTTCATAGGGAACAATAGGAAAATGGGAGTCGTTAAAGCGCCGAGGAAATATCTGCCTGCTCGGGACAAAGCTCTGTGTGGAGAGAAGTTTAACTCGATCCTTTACAATACCCCGGCAATGTCATTCCGATTTAATTCCGAGAGCCCCGGTCGGCGGGAGGCACGATCCACTCGGGTGGATTTCCTGTAGCTGGAAGTTGTCGGGTGGGAGACTGCGCTCCCTCCCACTCAGTTCCGATGGGTAATTTGGCTTCACCCACTTTCTTACCTGCCGGACCGCTCCTCCTGGATTTCAGTGGACCGATGGGAGAGCTGAAATCCCCCGCTTCCACGCCTGGGAAGCCGCACGACCACAGAGCTCTTGTATTTTCCCCGAAATACTCCCGTGAGCCAAGAAGCTGGGAAACCCACTCCTGCTCCACAGGCTGGGAGAGCGGCAGTGGGAGGGCTGGAATCGGGAGGGCAGCTGCCTCCTGCTCAGCACTTTCAGTTTCTCTCTCCAAACGCTCTCCTGGCGCGACTTCTCGTCTAAAGCGCTTTGCGAGTGAAAAGCTGCATTAGCGGCGGGATTAATCCTCTGAGGGGATAATAAAATCACAGAATCATGGAATCGTTTAGGTTGGAAAAGCCCTCTAAGGCCATCAAGTCCAACTGCTAACCCAGCATTGCCAAGGCCTCCACTAAACCATGTCCCCAAGAGACACCTCTACACGGCTTTTAAATCCCTCCAGGGATGGTGACTCCAGCCCCTTCCACGAAAAAGTGGCGTCAAAGGCCTTGCCAAAGTCCAGATGGACACACCCCCAGCCTCTCCCTCATCCACCAAAGCAGATCACCTCATCATAGAAGGAGATCAGGCTGGTCAGGCAGGACCTGCCTGACACGAACTCACACTGGCTGCTCCAGATCCTCTGATTGCCCTGTTCATGCTGCGTGACAGCACTTAGGGTGATCTGCTCCTGTCACCTGACTGAAAGCCCTGGAGTTCCCAAAATCCTCCTTCCTGCCCTTCTTGTAGCTGTGTGTCACATCTGCTCACTTCCAGTCAGCTGGGACCTCCCAGTTAGCCAGGGCTGCTGGTAAATGATGGAAAGTTACCCCCATCCATTGCAGCAAACCATTCGTTTGAGTCATCCCACATGTCTCTGTGCTGGCAACGATGTCACAGCTTTCCTGATGCACAGTGGCTTCAGCTCCTTCTCCTGTTGGTGACCACGCTGTGGGCA
Organism: Oreocharis arfaki; assembly: GCA_013398015.1. NCBI lineage: Eukaryota > Metazoa > Chordata > Aves > Passeriformes > Paramythiidae > Oreocharis > Oreocharis arfaki. The sequence continues at coordinate 22,654 of VZRR01007080.1, forward strand.
TTGGTGCAGGTGCACTTCAGTCGGGTTATCAATCCCTTTTAAGAGAAGTCCCAATTCCTACGTGACCATTCTCAGGGGCTTTCATGGTTTCCAACACATCAATAACCCTCATGGCTGTGCTGCCACATGGATCTCCATCCCCTGCCTCCATGGAGACAGCACACTGAAGGACCTGGCTAGCACGATGTCCCTCAAACATTGGGGTGGGCCTCCAGGACTATCCCGTGCAAAGATCCTTTCCCCCCGCTCGGAGCCAGGAGAACCCCGGCTGTTGTCAGCAGTACTGGTGTTCTGCAAACCCACCCACAACCAAAAAAAAAAGCCAAAATAAGCCTGGAGAAATCATTCCTGCTTGCTTATCACAGTCACAGTCCTGAAGCTGGAGCAGAAAAAGCAGGATGCCCCTGCCCAGGCTTCCTGCCACCCTGCCCTTCTTGCTCCTCCTGCTTCTTGGTGTCTCTGCTTTTTCCACAGGCTGATCCAGCTGTAGCTCCAGCATCAGAGCAACCTGAGACCTCACAGCCTTTGGCTATGCTGAGCCAGCTGCTTCCAGCTAATTCGGTCCATGAGCTCCTGCTGCCCATCCATGCACTGGCACTAGGGCTGGGCTCGTCTCCCCTCACCATCTCTTCAGCACCACAACCATTCATGGGCAGGACACAGGAGCCCTCCACATGTGGTTGGAACCCTTTAGGATTGTTTTTTGTTCTTTGATGGAATTTAAACATGCCAGACAAGTAGAAAAATGACACATTGCCTATGTTATTGTTCCAGAGGGAACAGCATCCAAAAATGATGCAGCTCCATCTCCAGCGGGGACCACTCATCCCTGGACGGAGGAACAGGCCCTGCTCCAGCCCACTGTCAAGGTCAAGGCTTTCCCATCCCTCAGGTCAGGAAGCAAATCACCACTGCCCATGGCTTTAGCAAACCACATGGGTTTGGATCCTCTCCTGGAGTGCATTTTCCATGGGATCACTGGCATTTCTCAAGCCAGCGAGCGGCACCCGCCGGGCTCAGGCGATGACTGGGCTCACTTGCAGATAAGCCCCATATCACATCATCACCGATGCCGCTTCCGAGCCCTGTCAGCAACTTGGGGTGGGGACACGGGCACACCAGGACGGCCACTCCCAACCTGAGTCTGAGCGGTTCCAAGGCAACAGCGACAGGGAAGGGGATGGCTGTGCCCGCCGATCTTATCTTGTGTCAACAACACTTGGCTTTAAGGGGAATGATTGCAGGAACAAAAACAAACAAACCCAGCTCAGCCACACCAACCACTGCTGAGACGGGCGAGCTTCAACCCCCAAAAAACACCCTCCAGGCTTCCGCACCAACGGTCCAAGTTGGCTGAGGACCACCAGAAGGAGCTGCACCTCCTGCCATAGGCCAAAGGTTGGGCTTGTTTGGGTTTACTGTGCAGCAGGAGTCTGGCAGGCTGGGGGAGGACTGTGTCTCAGCCCTGTCGTCCCAAGGCAGAAGATTCCAGGTACAGGTGGTGGGAACAGATGAGCACCAGCTGTGCCTCTCTCCACCTTTTCCACATCCAGGTGTTGTTTTATGGCTATGAATGAATCACTCACAACACATCTTCTGCCACACAGCCCAAGTGGAGGTGACAGCAGGTCACTGGGAGGGGTGACCGAAGGGGGAACACTTGGAGAGATGGTCCAGAAGCACAAAAGCCCTCCTAGCAAAGCCAGGTGTCCTCCTGTAATCCCACACGTCATTTAGTCCAGGAGAGCAGCTGGAAGTCAGCTCTTCTTGGGTAGAACCTCCAGGCTTGGTTCAGCTCCATAGTCCTGAGCAGCTCTGCTGCTTCCTTACCCAGGGAATCCTCCTCCTCCTCCGCCCCATCACCTGCCTCTCCTTTAGGACAGGGCCAGGACCCCTCTCCAGCCAAGAACAGTGGCAGTAACCAGCAGCCATCATCTTATTTCTCATTTGGCACACAGTATTCCTCATCTGAAGGTCCAACAGATCCCACAACATTCGGAGCACGCTGACCCCAAGGCGTCCTTCACGGCAGGTCCATCAGTTATCTCCAATCACACCTGGAGGCGACTGGATCTGAGCCTGGGATGCACAAGCAGTAGGTTCCTGCAGAGCTGACCCACCTCCTCATCTTGTTCCCCCCAAATCTGAGACAGCCTTTGACCAAAAAGCAATGCCAGCAACCCAAGCAGCAGACCTGGAGCGTCCAACCCAGCCTTGGTGAACAGGGACAAAATTAGCAAACCTGAGCCAAGCAGCAGTGGAACAGAGCTTTAGGAAGTTATGGAGGGGATTTCCTTCAGCAGCAAGGCTGGGAGATGTGGGAAATCAGCACCACACACACCTCCAGCAGCTCCACCACCCGCCAGTATCAGCCCCATGACTTGGTAACGGGATCACATCATCCCTCCTGCCTGTTTCCGGCACACAGGGCTGGAAGCATTTATCTTCCCTTTTCTAATAGGTTTTAAATACCTCAATTAGTGCATTTTGGGTTCCTTCCACATTGCCCCCAAGCAGTTCTTCTGTTAGGGGCTCTATTCTTCTACTGCCGATTATTAGTGGGGCACAGGGTTGTTATTTTTCCAGGCCAGGGGCCAAATTTGTATTTAATTTTTGCTCCAGATGGCACAGCACTCCAGATGCATCAGCTGGAGCATCGAACCTGTATGAATAAAGTAATAGAGCAAACAACCCGATTTACTCAAGGGCTGTTTGACACGCTCAAGGTGCTTTGTGTACATCTGTTGTGGAAAAAAAAATAGCATTCAAACGAATTCAGGTGGTGGTTTCGTTATTAAACCCAACACCTGAGGGAAATGAAATAGCAGTAGGAATCTAAAAAATAATTATGATAATAATATTAGAACTTGTATTTTGCTTTCTATAGAGTCAAGGATATATATTTTAAAAAAAAGGCTGATTTCAGCCATCCGTGCTGAGCATGGGCCTGGGTTTTGTTCACCTTCCTCTGTCCCCAAAGCTGCTGCTGGCAGCAGGTCATGCAAACCAGGGTCAGAGCTCTCCCAGGTGATCCCAGATTTTAGTGTAGTGCCAAGAGCTTTTGGCTCTGCTCACCCGAGGAGACACGAGGAGGACACCAGAGGACAACCACAAGATGTTCCAGTTATGCTTCTGGCAAATTCACCCCGTTCCCAGGAAGCTGCTGCATCCCTCCGGCACAGCCTGCAGCCGGGATGTGCTCCCTGCAAACTAAAGCACCCAAAATAACGCAGAATAGGATTAAAAAAAAAAACAAAAAGAGAGACATTGAGTAGTCGGTTTATCTGCCCGGGCACCACAAAACGCCGCCGTGTAAAAACCAGCTGAGCCCGCAAACGCCTGGAAACAAAGGGATGGGGGCGGGGGTGTCTTTTTGTGCTTGGCTTTGCTCCGTTCAGAGCATCCTTGGGCTGTGAGAGCCCGTCCTGGCGGCACCCGAAACAAAGGAAAGACGGGAGCCGTAGGCAGGAGCCAGCTGGGGAAAACCGGGACGAGGAGGAGGAGGAGGCGGCACCCGCATCGCCCTCCCCGGCAGCTGCGGAGCCGGGCTCGCGTGTTGCCGAACACGTTATCCATGGCAGGAAACTCGAGATCAAAGGCGAGGAGCGTGCCAGAGCAAGATGTCATCTAAGCCTCCTGCCAAAGGTGTGCACGGGAGGGGGGAAGCAAGCCCCAGACACACACGCTGGCACATCCGACGGAGCCGGCGCCGCTCGTGGGGTGACCGAGAGCCACGCGTGTCCTCCTCCGTGCACCCCGGCGAAGACAAAGACAGGCTGGACTGAACAAACAAAAAAACCAAAACCCCAAACCGCAGGAGGTGCATTTATACCCGGTGGTTTCCAGTCCCCAGGGTCCCACGCACGTCCCCTGCCAAAGCGGCGGAGGCAGGGAGGGTATGGACGTGCCGGCACGGCAGGAACAGCAGCACAGTGTAACTCCAAAAAAGCAGCTTTTCCCGTTTCTGGGTGATTTTTTTTTTTTTTTGGTTTTCTTTTAAAGCAGAAGAAACCCGCAGCGTCCTGTCTTGGCCCCAGGAAAGCAAGGGGACGTGTCCGATTCCAAGCCAGCGGCTACCGGGAACAGAGGTGACCTGGGGACCCTGAACCGAGCAGGGGGTGGGAGCCCCAGGAGCTCCCCCTCATCAAGGGGGTCCAGGCAGGATGGCTCTGGGTGGGGACATGCCCCCTGTCCCTTTGTGCCGCCCCAGCCCCCTCCTCCATCCCTCCGTGGTGATGCAGTCCCAATCCACGGCTCAGAGCTGTGCCCTAGGGCTGTCCACTGTGCCCCAAAAGCGGAACCTTATGGCAGCCCTACAGTGCTGCCAGACATCCCAAAAGCACACCCCAGACACCCTGAGAGTCTCCCTTTAGGGATCTCCAGGGACATGGGCGCTGTGGAGCATAGAAGGAGGGACCCTGTCCCCCATGGGAGCTGCTGAGGAGGGGGTGCCCCTGCCCCACAGTGGGGATGGAGGGGGAGCCTTGTCCCATAGAACAAGGCACAGGGAAAGGGTCCTGCCCAAAGAGGGCTGGAAAACAGACCCTGTCCCACAGAACAAGGCACAGAGAGAGGGTCCTGCCCAAACAGCGGATGGAGGAGGGACCCTGCCCCACACAACGAGGCACACAGAGAGAAGGTACAGCCTAAAGACGGGATGGAGTAGAGACCCTTTCCTACAGACCAAGGCACAGGGAGAGGTCCCACCGCACAGAAAGGCTGGCAGAGGGTCCCTTCCACACAGAACAAGGCACAGGGAAAAGTCCCACCCCACGGGGGAGCTGGAAGAGGGTCCCTTCCACACAGAACAAGGCACAGAGGAAGGGTCCTGCCCAAAGCGGCGCTGCAAGAAGGACCCTGCCCCATAGAGGGGTGCACAGGGAGAGGTCCCAGGCACACAGAGGGGGATGGAGAGGGTCCCTTCCCCACAGAACAAGGCACAGGGAGGGGTCCCACCCCACACAGGGGTCCCCATGGGGGGGTCCTCGCCCCCCATATGAGCGCTCGGGGGGGTTCCAGTCCTCCGGCCCCCCAGGGGGCTCCCGCCCCCCACACTCACCCGCCGCCGCGCTGTCCCGCCGGGGCTCGCGCCGCCCGCACCGCCCGGCTCGGGCAGGACCCGGATGGAGCCGCCCCGCCCCGCCCGGAGCCGGGCACGGCTTCGCCCCG
>VZRR01007089.1:0-13580 GCA_013398015.1 Oreocharis arfaki
CCACAGCCACAGCCACAGCCCCACCACAGCCACCATCCCCTGCAGCGGGAGGCTGAGCACTTCTCTTGGAGACACAGGATGCTTTGGGATGACTTCAGCCTGATTTGTTTATAAATTTAGAATTTGCCTCCAGAGCTTGCAACTTGGCATTTTTCACGAGACCTAAATATACTCCCTGAAGGCGTGAACTGTTTCCATAATAAAGCCTTTTAGAATTGACTTGTGAAAACTCATTTGAAGCTGTATTTTGGCAGAGTGAGGGGAAGTGCTGACTGCAGTGGTAGAGCTTGTTCACAGTACAGAGGGAAGGAGTAGAGAAGGGCAGCTAAAACTACCTGCTACTAACGTCACCTTACACGGCCCATTAAAGATCCTGTTTCCAACAGTTTCACCAGTTTTTCATGCATGGGTTGGAATTTTCTCTATCACATTTCTGGATAAGGCCAAACTTCTACCATAAATTTCACCCAAGAGGGTTTTTCTGGGTTTAAGAATAAAGTTGTGCCACAGATACAGCTTAACCTTGAGCAACTTTTGCTTGGAGTGTTACAAATTTTTTGGCAGGTGGTTTTTTGATGTTCTCAGAATCATCTGAAAAAAAAAAAATCAATCACATCATGAGGTTTGGGGATTTCACACTGAGGAAAGTCGGGAAAGATTTCTTAAGCAGGGATCCCCTTAGATCTGGTCCAGCTTAAGACTGAACAAGATTTCCACTGAACCTACAACTCCAGGCTGCTGCAGACCAGACCAGGAAGAGATGCCTACAAAGACAGCTGGGAGGCTGCACCCCACAGATAGGGGAAAGTGTAGGATTTAGGCTCTATAGGTCTGAGGAAGCATGTGAAAAAAACATTCACTAAAGATCATTGATTAAATTACTACAATATAATGTTTAAATATCGCAGTAATACCAGAAATCAGCCATCCCTGCCCACCTGGGATAGGATCTGTGTAGATACACAGCAAGTTATACACTCTGCAAAGTCCTTTTCTCATGTCCTTGTGATGGTTTGGCTCAGGATGATCATTAGGACCTTCAGAATGTGGAGGCTGTAAGAAGATCCAAGAGCACACACTTTGCAAGTGATGCCAGAAGCCCGGTCTCAGCCCAGACCCTGAGCCAAAGCCCCCAAAAGCTCCTGTCAGAGCATTTGGTGCCACTCGTGTCCAGCACCACCGAGGCTGGAAGGAGCCCCTGGAGCCCAGCCAGTGCCTGAGGCAGGGACAGCAAGAGCAGGATGCTCAGGGCTGCTTCCAGTTGGGTTTTGAATAACTCTTGTGGGTGGAGACACAAATGCCCTGGGAAACCTGTTCCAGTGTTTAGTCACCCTTAGAGTAAAATAGATTTTCTCATGTTTAAATGAAATTTCCCGTGTTTCAGTTTGGGCCCTTTGTCCCTTTTCCTGTCACTGGGCACAGCTGAGAAGAGGCTTCTCCAGCCTGAACAATCCCAACTCCGTCAGCCTCTCCCGGAGGGGCAGATACTCTAAACAAGACAGTGCAATCACAGCAACTCTTGCCCTGAATTCCAATATATTAGATTATATCATCTGCAGGGATTTGACCACCCAAAGAGATCTATAGTTACCTTCCACTGAATGTATAGATTTGAACTACTCTAGCTTTTCTGTCTGCAAAATGGCTGTTTTCAATGGAGGGACTAGGAAATATTATTAAATAATTCAAAGGAAACATTGCATTGCAACTCCATGAAAATGGCACTGTGGTTTTCCATCTTTATCTGGTAATTACCAGCTTGAGGGCTCTGTTGAAAAGCAAAGTGATGTCTTTCATAGCTTGCAAATGCATCCTGTGATCTGAAATCATTTTCATCCACGTCAACACTGGCAATGAATATCCTGCTTAGCCGAAATATGACATTAATGACACCTAAGCTGATGCTCTGACTTAAGGGAGGTCTTAAGCAACACTTCACAAACAGTGATGTGAAATCTCCAGAGTCACCTGTGCAAACCCATGGAAACTGGGGTTGCATCATAAAAAAAATAAGGTTGCAGATAAAGTTGCCTGCTTGTTCCTCATCTCTACTCAGTTGAATTCACAGAGTTTCATAAATAAAAATTTTTTCGGTTATGCCTGAATACTCATCATGGTAACAAACCTAAGGGGCAATGAGGGGAATCCCCTTCCTTTTAGTACATTTTACCACTGTAAACCACCTTTTCTCTAGCTGCAAATCTACTGATAACTAACCAGAGCTAAACTGTGCTGGAGATGTTCCATGTGACCCAGAGAACACAGCTCAGCATGGCCAGCACTCCAGCACTGGCACTTGGAGCCACTTTTCCCCACAAACCTTCTAGTTCCGAGTGCCAGCAGCAAGAACCTGCGAAAAATGAGCAGATGCTGCTTTTACCTTTTGGCTTTTCAGGGTGGAAGCACGTTTTATGCAACGTTTTTCAATGGCACCATCTGAGAATTTTGGCAGTGAGGTGGAGGGAGATGTGCAGAGAGATATCCCTTGGGATTACATCCAGTAACTTCCATTTCCTCCATGAGACTGAACCAGCCCTGTGACTGCTTAGGGTCAGTGTGGTCCATTTCAGTTTGAAAACACCACTTTGCAAAATCCCTCTCTCACAAACAAACAAACAAACAAACAAGCAAACAAACCAAGAAAGAGACTACCAGGAGTAAATTTACATAGCAGGATGCTTTGTGGCAAAAATAGATGTCTGAAGTTGCCAGCAAGATCCCAAAAGTGAACATTCTGTAAGGGACAACATTAAAGCAAGCCCAAGTGAGCATGAGAAATCAGAGTAACACACAGATTTTCTTGCAGAGCCAATACAGAGCCTGACATTTCCGCCCACACAGCACAGCTCAGTGACAGGCAATAAGACACAGCAGCAATATGAGCAACATGAGACTCCAGAGGAATAAACAATATATTTCGTCTGTCAACAAAAATGTATGCCTCTCTTTATTCCTTTCACAAGTCTCCCACAATATATTGGGTTTGTGTGGCAGGGGGGCTGCAGGGGTGGCTGCTGTGAGAAGCTGCTGGGAGCTTCCCCCGTGTCCCACAGAGTGGCTCCAAGGGGGTAACACCTCTGGAAAATAGATTTAAGGATGGGGGGGAAAACTGCACAGCTGCAGGCAGGAGAGAGGAATGAGAATATGTGAGAGGAACAGCTCTGCAGACACCCAGGATGGGGGAGAAGGAGGGGAAGGAGATGCTCCAGGTGCCAGAGCTGGATTCCCCTGAAGCATGAGGTGAAGCCCAAGTGAAGCTGAGCCCAGCAAGAAGGGAGGGTAGCAGGCATTGGGTAGAAACATTTCAGTGTATTGCAAATTCTGCAGCTTGTAAACAAAACATCAGTCAGCACAGTTCAGCCTCTCCCCACTTCAGGCCTAAACACATAAATCAATTTCTCTTCAATGTTAATGAATATTATTCTACTCACTTGCTCCTTGATCTATGAAACATTTATTGTCTCACTTCATAAAATACGTTTCCTGCACACCAAGCAGTTTTCCCTATAATGTTCCTGCTCATTAGTTCAAGGAACAATATTTTATCTGTTTTCATCTATTGAAAATCTGGGACCAGGCTTTCAATGACAGCATTGGAAAATGTGTAAATGGAAAGTAGGGGTTACTAAGATGAGAAACTACAAAACTTAAAGGCACTGAGTGAGGTCAAAGTTTCAGGAAGCCACAATAGTCATGATAGGGCAATCCTAGGAGAAACATCATCCACCTCAGGCTGTTCCACCCAAAGATCACATTTGTTTCTCAAACATTCACCTGAGTTCATTTCAAAATTAGTCCAATAGAGCAGTGAAAACCAGTACAGTTTCCTTGGGAGAACACAGACAACTTAGCACCATACTCAAAATTTTTTACCCTTTCTGTAGCTGAAGGAATTTTGATACCAGGAGGTGTAAAAAGTGACCACATCCATTTTAGGCTGGGTTTAACTACCCTTAGCCACTGCTGTGAGGAGCTCATCCATTCCCCAGAGTTCCATCAGCACCACTGACTTCCTGTCACACACATTAGGAACCAGAAAACGATCATACAGCAGAACAGGGGAAAAAAACTAAAAGCCACGTTAGTTTATTATTCATCTCAAAATACAGGAGATTTCAAAGATTCTGGAAGAGAGGGAACATTTGTCAGTGTCATCCTGAGCTTTGCTGCACAGCTCTTTCAATCTGCCTCTGTTCTCTCTCAAACAGGACTGCCAGGAGTGCAATAAATCTCATGCATTCCCAGCACGGAGGGATCTTGTCATGACCTCTGGGAGATGACACAAATCAGATCTGTTCCCAACCCAGCCCAGCAACATCCACAGCTCAGCTGAGCCCTTTGGGTGAGACAAAAACATGGGGTCCAAATTTAGAGAAAGAAGAAGAGATCCTCTCTTAATCTGCTCCACATGTTCAGCACAAGAGACACAATAAAAGAGGTGCCACAGTCAGTGGGAGGTCAAAGCACTCAGCATCCTCCAGGAGGTGTTCACCCTCCCTGGATCAAGGCATATTCCTTTTTCCCTTAGGGGCCTCCATAACTTTTCTCCCAACAGGATGAAACTGCAGCAAAACACATAAATTTTCCCTAGGCTGAAGCTTTCAAATGCGAACTTTTCTGCCTCAGATCAGAGGGTCCTGATGCCGTCACTAAGGAGTGAGAAACTTCCTGTGGATATTTATTAAAAATCCACTGTGGCTGTAATATACTTCAATAAAATTTCCTCTTTTCCTCCTAAAGTAAAACTCCATTTAAGCCATGGGTTCTCCTGCTACTTCAGTTTGCTGGAAAGCCCATGATGTTAAACCCATCCATGGCTGCTTTGGTTTTTGTGCAAATTCCAACCATCACAGTTATATAAGTGCTTATGCAATGAAAATAAACATAATACACAAACCTGCCCATGTCACTGAGAATTATTTACAAGAGCTATAAATCAAAGTTCTGTTCTGCTGTATGTTTAAGGGCCTACTGCACAGGCAAAATGTCATATATGCCCAAAATTTGCTTTCAGTCACTTCCCCCTCCCAAAGAAAAAGAAAACTACAGTTCAACTGCCTGCTGAAGGCAATTCCTTAGTCAGAGTCCATGCAAAATTGTGTTAGAAGCTTTGAAGTTAAAACATGAACAGTAACTACCAGGGAGAGCCCTAAAGACAAAGACATTTACAGGATGTAAATGTTCAGTGAAGACAAAGGTCACCTTCTACCTTCCCAAAATCAAACCGTGTTGGAAGCTCCACCTCCTGCTCTCAAGTTTTGCTTCAGAGCTGGAATCTTTTCATGGAAGGAATCAGCAGTGAAATATTATTAACCTTGGTGATTGATTATGTTGTAATGGCCAAGTTATGATAACCTCAGAGGCCATGGGACTGCAGAGCCTCAGCTGAGGGGACACAGGAATCTGATTCATCCCAGCTCCAGAGCAGATGGGGCACGAGCAGAGGAGCTGCTGGGCAAGCCAAGCCCCCAGCCTGCAGGAAATGAGGTCTTATCTGAGGTGGTGGCTTTGGGCCAAATCAAGCAGGAAACAAACCCTTTTGAAAATGCCCACAAACTGGAAATTCCCAGAAAGGCCACTTCACAAACATCAAAACACTTCCAAAACACCATTCCCAAGTCTCCAAGGCTGCAGCTGATCGGTGACATCGTCTCTGGCAGCAGCAGCAGCAGCAGCATCTGCACACAGCAGCTCCCCGCACGAGCTGTGGGAGCTCCTGAGGCTCCCTGGCTCCCGTGCAGCCTGGATGCTGGGGACACCCTGGGAAGGCTGCCCAGAGCCACAGCTCCACGGCAGGGAGTGCAGGAGCTCTGGCAGTCCAGCTTCAGCCCAGCTTTTCAGTGCTTCCAGACATGGAAATCACTGTGGAGCTCAGGCTCCCAGGACCTCCCTGCTTTCAGCTTTACAGCCTTTGGAAGTGGCAGCCCAAGGCCACCAGCTGGAGTTTCGAGCCCCCAAGCCCTGGACAGAGAACTCCAAGGCAGAATTGCCTGGCTTGAGCTGCTCCAGGAACCAGGCAAGAACTCCCCAAATGGGATAACTTCAGCCAAAACATGTCAGGATGTGCTACTTCCAGCTCAACTTTGACCAATCCATCTCCAGCTAGCATGGAATAGTGATACAAAACCCAAAGACTTTTGCTCTCCACTGCTTACCTTCATCCAAAATCATTTGTATTTATGACACACAGGGAAAAGAGCTTATCCAGACCAGCTTTTGGATCATAGGACAAGTGTCTGACACCGTTATTTACAGATAACAGAAGCTCAGCAGCAATGCTTTCAGCTGCTCTGTGTGCCCTGGCTGCTCCCTCCCACCTCTGTACCACAAGGAACCTCCTCAGATCTCTTGGCAGCTATTCACAGAGTTGAGATGAAGAAATGTCAAACTTTTAGAATAAGCTGGAGTTTGTGCTCTGCACAGAAAGGTAAATTATGCACGGAGAGCAAGGCAAGGCAAAGACAAAGTGTGACCTCTGTATTTGCACATCTGCTTCAGTTCACACTCCAAGGGAGATTTGTTATTAAAAGCTTCAGGTAACTGATGTGCATTTTGAAGAATGTGAAGGAGCAGCAGTGCTGCCCAGGAGCCACAGCAGGACGGTGTGACACTTGCTCTTGGCTCTGCAGTGGTGATTAAGGACTTTAGAGCAGAATCAGCTCTTTTCTGAATCTCTCCCCTGTGATCCAGTGCCCTTAGGGTCCCTCATTTTCTTCTCACTCCTTTTAACAAAGAGGGTTTCAATAAACATTTTCATGTTTATCCAACCCTTTTTCTCCTTGTTGAGCACGTTACTTACTTGGAAAATGCAAGATATTTTAATGCAGCACTACAATTACTTTTCGTTTACATTTTACACTTAAATGGTCACATGAATTTTTAAAAGAATGCACAGAGGTCTAGGTGGATGGGGATGGTGGTCTGGTTTGCAGAGCTTGACCTGGGTTCTTCTCCAGACCTTTTTTTCAGCAGTTTAACTGCTCTGATGACCCTTGTTCCCAATTGTACCTTTGAAATCTGGTCACTGTAGCAGGAAGCTGAATTTCATCACCTCAAAAGTAAAAAATTGAACCTGAATCCACATTTTTCCCCACTGCAACAGCTGTTCTGGCCTGAAGTGAGTTGAAAAATGCAAGAGCCTTTTAAAGGATTGCCAAATGAAAGTCCTCAATTAGTAGATCCCAACCAATTAATTCTCTCATCATCACCACACAGGCCCTTTACACTGAAGGAGGCACACAGGGATGATTTAAGGCCATACTTACCTTTTATAATTTCTTTTAAAACAGTCCCACAGACAGAGGTCTGTATTTATCCAAAGAACCTTAATGTGTTGGCTAAACTTCATTCAGACATTTAGGTTAATGCACCTCATCTATCCTGTTAAAGCAGCAATTATGCATCTGGAAGAAAAGTGTTTCCAGGGCCCCTGAAGTCTGTGCCAGTAAAGTACCAACTGCAGCTGCAGTTTACAAGAAAAGAAACATTAGAGCAACAACTCTACAATTTACAAACCAGGCTTATAAACGAAATAACTCCCCATGCAAACATTTCATTGATAGAACTGTGGGGACAGGGAGATCATCTCATTTAAGTCAAAAAAAACCCCACCCCCCCCCAAAATCCCACGTGTGACTCTAAACATGTGTTTTGAAAATACCAAAGAACTATGACATTTTTGCTCTGCCAGAAAAATGATCACGTCTTGATTGAATACTTTGCCTTCTCATTTCCTTTTCCAAGCTGAAATGTCAACTACTTTAAGTAAAATCCGAATTATTACCCATCCACAAACCAGAAGAGAACCTTGCTGCCGCAGCTGGCCCTGAAAAGGCACATTCCAGTTCCACACTTGCAGTTCTACTACGAAGGAAACAGAGATGAAACCTTTCCAAATGCTTTGCTGCTTAATGACACAATCACCAGCATGTTATTAAAGCTCAGCACTCTGACACTGCAGTCATTGTGTCTGCAAACACCAAGACGTTGTGCCAGCAGAAAACAATCCTTTTATTGAAAGCAAGGACGCCTCATTGTGACAGGTGAATGTTTTGCTCCCGAGATGAACTCCATATACATAACTATTTGTATGCAGTTTTTGTGTTCCATTTACACAATTTGCTGGCTTAAAAGGCTTTAACAGTCAATCAAGGGTTCAAGTATTAAGCTGTGTAACAGAAGAAAATTATGTTGTGTTCTTGAAGTCAGGTAGATAAACACCACCTCGTGATTGTGATGGTACCATTATGTGCCTCAGGATGAACAGGGAGAGAGAAAACACTCACCTGGTTTCATATTCAAAATACTTGCTGAGATTCGTGTAGAAATGGATGAAAGAACAGAGAGGGTTATTGTGTAATATTTTAATATCATAAAGTCAAATTTATTCAAATCGGGAAGAAAGGAAAGTGGGGTTTGTGTCTTGTGTGGAGCTCTGCCTTGCTGAATTTGTGTTTATTATCCTGACAAGCAACAAAAATAAAAGATATAAATACACAGACAACACTAAATGTGTATCTCTTCTTCTGCAAGCAAACTGTCACAATATTATGCTCATTAAAAAGCTTTCTAAAACTAATAGCTCAGTGAAACACCAGACTTAATGGCTTGAGATAAATATCTTGCAACAGAGCTGTTTAAGCCACTGTAAAAACAAACCTCTTAAACAGCAGAAGCACAAACACCAAGCAAACAACAGAGAACCTGTGTTCCCTGAAGTCACTTTGCAATCTTGCACTGACTCCAGGAAGAGCTAGATCAAAATAAAAGCTTTCACTACTTTTATATTTCCTTTGGGGCTGAATCTTCCTTTTTTTTCTTGCTACACCCAGCCAAAGATGGACTCGTCCTGGAGAAAGAAAGTGATAAAAGTGAGCTGGTACATTCCCATTAATATAAAAAAATAAATCTGTATCGAGTGGGACAAATAAAGATTGTTCAGATTCTTCAGGTTGTACTTTAGACCATCATGGAAGGATTTAGCTCAAGGAGAAGGCAAAATCCACCTCCCTTTGCCTTGGCAAAGCACAGAGCCCTCCCTGTGAGGATGGAGCTCTTCTGGTCCCCAAACATCACTGAGATCTTGAAAAAAAATTGAGTTCAATGTCAGTAATACTTGAGAATATAACTGGCACTCATTATAATAACATTAAACAAGGCCAGTGCATGTTTTTAATATTATTAATTTGCTTTTTTTAGCTTTTTTTTGGCCTTTAATGGACTGTCAACATACCCTGTCCAGGTATGCCCCATTCTGTGACCTCTGGATCCTGTCAGAGCCTGCAGGAGAACATCACATGGAGGAAAATCATCATTTGCAGTCACATGGAATCTAATCTTAATTGCAACATTCCAAGGAGTAAATAGGTAGCATTAAAATTCAAGCAGACTTTTGTTCTCTCAAAAAGACTATTTATAGAGGCAATAAAATGCAGCATTAATTTTCTGGCTTTATTAATCTAGGGAAAAAAAAAAGAGGATTAAAAATGAACCCAGTTTATTCAGACTTGTTGATCCATATCTAAATATGTGCTAGAATTATTCCATTTGCTTCTTGATTAATGAAAAATTCAGATCAATAGGAGACTTATCTGCTAGATTTGTTGTTGTGCAAAATCTGCTAATTAGAAAGAAGGTATTAGAATTGATTCTTTTCACTGAAATAGGGCTTAATAGGGGATTCTCAATTAAAGCTCCTGAGAAAGGGGGTAAAATCACAATTAAGGATAGAGTAAGAAGGGAGGAGGACGTTGGTTGGTGAGGTTTTTTAAGTCACTGGAAATTATATATAAAGAAAATGCTCTTCCTGTAATGAGAAATGAGTGGCTGAAATGGGGACAGGCCCTGTCCATAAATGCAAGGTTAAGCAGCACATTGTGCACCCACAACAAACAGAAAATCAGCCATTGTGGTAAGATGGCAAATCCACCCAGGAAATCATATATAAGCAGAATTTTGGGGGTTTTTACTTAGAATAACTCGAAATCTAATAATCTATTAAAGATTCCTCCTCCTTTTTTCTTGACATTTGTTCTCCTTTCTCTTGAAATCAAGTGAATAAAAATCCAGGAAGATGATTTTTTTTTTTTTAATTCACTGTCCTACACATCCATGGATGTATGTGTGTCTTAAACACAGATCTATGTCCAACATTTCCATTAATAGCTGTGCACAAACACTTCTGCAATGACCTCAGCTGAGGGAGAAAGCACATGGGAGAGTTTCCATGGGAGGAGAGATTTATTAGATTGGAACTTCTTAGCACAGAAATATGACAGGGGCCAGTGGAACCTCAACTGATATAAGGAATATGAATAGCACATAATGCATAATTAATGTCATGTCATAATTCCAGAATTAATCAGGGATTGGGTTTAAAGCCAACAGAAGGAGTGTTTTCCCACACAATGCAGAGTATTTGCACAATAATTGCAGAACAAGTTGTTGAAGCACATTGTGGAATTTCTTCTCCTATTCAGTAACATCCACTGGGGTAGAGATTTCTGTTCTGAACCAGATTTGCACTTCTTTTGTCCTCATGAAGAAAAATTCTGAGGGAGCGTTTTCTTGTCATGTGTGTGGAAATCTAATCCAACATTCTATAAAATAAGACACTGGCAGGAATGGTTCTACATTTTGGGATACACCCCAACACTACTCCACGTGTAAAACTTCCACCAGCACCAATGCAAGCAAAGAGAAAGTGCTGTGGGTGAACCTGGCATTTTTTAACTTGCCTGGTAGCTCTCCATGGATTAGTATATTCTTTTCCCTAATAATTCATCCAACTGTGAGGCCAGAAATTCCAATTCCATTTGTAAGCATACACTGTATTATCTTAAATTGTGCAGCAGCTACAATGCCTCTAATTGAAATTGGCTGAATGCAGAGCACCAGTTTTAATTCCCAAGTCATTTTCCAGTAATGAAAGAGCTGCATTCAGGGCACAGAGTGAGAACATGTTCGATGGTTTTGTTAAATTGTGTTACAGCAACCTTTGGGGAGCATCTAATTTATTTATTGTCTGTATGAAATCAACCACTATTTTCCTATGTGAAAAAATGAATTATTATTCATACAAATACTGCCTCGGACCCATGTGTAAATAAGTTTAATTACATATTTCACGTGTTCAGAAAAACTTGCAGATGTTTTATGTGCATGTCTTTAATGTCAGGCTGCAGCAAACACTTCCACCATCCCTCCTCCAAATTAATACATACAAGAGCCTCCATGGAACAAAAGGGTTTTTTTCCAAAAAAGCTGGAAGTGCCTAAGGTATGGAGTGAATTCCATTTGCGAGTTGTAAAACCTACTACCCAAAACCTTAATGGGCCTTAAACTGTGGGATCTCCACTTGTATTAATAATTTGTTTTCTCTAGTAAAATGAAACATTATCAGCTCATTTCCTACCTTCTCCATCAGACTGGCTGCAGGTCAACAGGCGACTTCTGAACCTTTCATTTTCTTCAAGCATTTTTGAAATCGCTTTCCAGACCTTGTGCCAGACTTTGGACTGAGAGATGAAATGTGAAGCATACAAACAGTCTGCATTAAAACATCTATAGTGTGTGTGTGTGTGTGTGTGTGGAATATATAGAAGAATCACATCTGTTTAAAAGTCAGAATCATAAATTCCTCCATGATTTTTCATACGAGATCTCCTCTGATTTCTTGCCTAGAACTCTTGTGTTTATCCAGGACTTGAGAAGTGCCTTTCTAGATAAGCAAAGCTTATGGAAACGTGTGTAGAGCCATTAAGCTCTCTTTAAAGTCATCCAAAATGGGAGGGAGAAAATAAGATTGTTTATTTTTCCAGGACCAAAAACTTTCCCATGCGGTCCCTCAGCAGCAGCATAACTCAGGCCCCAAACTCAGATTCCAGAATAGCAACAGTGTTGCCCTGTTTCATATCAAATCCATTTTAATCTGTTTTATAGATGTTGAAAACCTTTATTTTAGAGGCATAAAGCTCTGTCTGGAGTGGGCACATTTCAGATTTGTGCATTTAAAAGATTAAATTGCAATTGTGGACAAAAGCATTCAGGCAAAGGTGGCCTAACAAACAGAACCGGCTATTGACACGCTGATGTTTGGACTTTTGCTGGACCTCATCTGAGAAACTTCCTTAAATCTAAAGATAATTCCTTTCTGGAGGACATTTATTGCTAAAACACAATATATATTGCTCATTGTTTCTGAAGAGTGTTCAGTGCACCAGGAGAGCCATATTCCAGGATGTTATCAGCTGTTCCTCTGCAGTCGGTAGCATTTTGCTGTTTTCAAATCCAGCATCTATGGCATGACTCTGTCCTAGTCTAGCTGATCACTTGTACTTCACACATTACAGAATCTCATAACGAGTTACTGCTTAATAAACGTCCCTCTTGAAATTTCAAGCATTTGTCGAACTACTGAACAGGAACAGAAAGACATTTGTGAAGCAGAAAGAAATTCTGCATTGCTACAAGGATGGCGTTAATAGCTCGGATTCCTGCCTTCCCTTATTTGCAACCCGTGGGATTTCTTTGTTTAAAACATGAGAGGAAGAGGAGCTGCAGAGCTTTTTCCTGCTGGGTTTCACCCCCAAGGTGTGCTGCACCCTGGCCCCAATCCAGCAAAGCATTTCAGTACAGACTTTAAGTCAACAGCATGCTCTCATTTTTCAAGGTAAGCACACACTTAAGTGCTTTATTGAATAAGAGCCAGAATTTTAAAGCCTCCAGAGAGGGAAGATAATACCATTTTTTCTTTTCTGTAAGTAAGGTTTTCAGTAACAGGCTACCAATTCCATCTTTTAATCTCCCTCATGCTCTCACACACAGAGAACAAGCAGCTTTCTCAAATGCCAAGGCAGCTAATTGAGCTCCCACACTTTATACCTTTTTCTTCTTTCGTTTAATGACTTTATCAACACTTCTTGAAGGGATGGGAAAGTCAAAGACGTCAACCTTAGCCTCTCGAGGGTCACCTAGAAAGAGTTTAAAAAGCATTTTTTGAGTATTTATAATACATTCCCGAGGAAGCTGTTGATCACTGGCACAGGTTGCCCAGAGAAGCTGTGGCTGCCCCATCCCTGGAAGTGTCCAAGACAGGCTGGATGGAGTTCTGAGCTGCCTGGTCTAGTGGAAGGTGTCCCTAGGAAGGAGGTGGAACTGGATATTCTTTAAGGTCCCTCCCAACCCAAACCACTCTGTGATTCTGGAGGGATCCTTATTTCTGGTGCCAGCACCTTACAGGGTATCAATCCTTACATCCTGCAGATTGTACCCTTTTTCATTACTCCATTTATAACCATGGGGCAAGTGAGTGTCTCTCAAACGCCACAAAACAGACTTCAAAACTGCACAGCACCCACACATTAAGGCAACAGGCTTCTGGGAGCTTTTAATTCCCTCTCTTTCCCAGAACTGGACACAGCACTCAAGCTGTGACCTCACCAGTGCCCAGAACAGGGGAAGAATCACCACGCCCCGGGTCCTGCTGGCCCCGCTATTCCTGGTACAGACAATAAAGACAATACTTGAGCCACCTCCAGCCCAACACAAGGGGTTTCTCCCGGGCTCTCACGTACCGGGGG
>VZRR01007091.1:0-10938 GCA_013398015.1 Oreocharis arfaki
GATTGAAATTAAAATTAAAATTAAAATCCAATAACAAATCCAGGAAAGGTCTTGGGTTTTGGAAGTTATTTTATTTCTTTTTCCACACCAAAGCCCACATTCCTGGAGAAACCCTCCAGCTCCAGCCTGGTGCTGGCCAGAGGCTCCAGACATTCCAGCCCGGGGTGGGAACAGGGACAGGAGGAGAGGGAACGGCCTCAGGCTGGGCCAGGGCAGGCTCAGGGGGGACAGCAGCAGGAATTTCCCCATGGAAAGGGAGGTCAGGCCTTGGCAGGGGCTGCCCAGGGAGGTTTGGAGTGCCCATCCCTGGAGGTGCCCAGGGAACACCAGGATGTGGCCCTCAGAGCTCTGGGCTGGTGTCAAGGTGGGGCTCGGGCACAGCTTGGACTCGATGGGCTGGGAGGGCTTTTCCAAGCTCAGAGATCCTGGGATTCCGTGAGCTGCTCCATAAACCGAGCAAAATTCACACGTTTTGAGGATCTGCCCCAAAATTCCCCCACAGCTGCTCCACAGCCGCTTCCCCACCCCGTGGAGCTGGGATGGAGGATCTGATCCCTGTTCCCTATTCCCTGTCCCTATTCCCTCTTCCATGTTCCCTATTCCCTGTTCCCTGTCCCTTTTCCCTTTTCCCTGCTCCCTATTCCCTATTCTCTGTTCCCCACTCTCCCCCTCCCATCCCTCCCCACTCGGATGAATTTAAAGGAGCGTTTATATCCCAAAGCCGTGTTTACAGCTCCTAATGGAGCCCAAATGACGGGCCGCGAGAGCAGCTGGAATGAGCCTGTCCCCGGAATTTATGGGCAGAGCAATCCCAACCCACGGATCCCTCCGGGAACAACGGGAACATTTGTCTCCTCGTGCTGATGGAGTCTGTGATCCCAGGGAATTGATCCCGCCCAGGGAAATGGTCCCGCCCAGGGACAGCAGCATCCCGAGGGCTGGAGCAGAAGGGAGCAGGCTCCGAGAATCTCTGGGATACACCAGGACTGGGACATCCGCGTCCCGCCAGGAGAAGGGGGACATTCCCTGTCCTCCCCGTGCTGACCGACCCCTCCTCTCCCGGTGTGCGCTCGGAACAGCCGAATGAGGGATGGGCTCCTGCCCCTGCGCCATCCCAGGTTTGTCCAGGCGGTTTCTCCAGGAGGAGCCAGCCCAGCAGGGGCTCGGACACGGGGCCTGGTGCCTTTTAGGACACCCGAAATTCAGATCCTCCCCGGCTGCCTCTTCCCAGCCGGATGAGCCCGGGGCTCCCGGCTCCTCCTGCAGGAGGAATTCCCGGGAGAGGAATTCCAGAGCCAGCAGATCTCAGGCACATTTTGGGAGTAGAAACCTTATCCTGACGTGTCCCAGCACAAACCAATCCATGGAATTCCTCTGAGCATTTCCAGGCTGAAGGAACAGTGAATGATCCCAGAGTTCCAGAATGGCTTGGAAGGGAAGAGAGCCCAGCCAGTGCCATGGGCAGGGACCCATCCTGCTGTGCCAGGCTGCTCCAACTCTGTCCAACCCTGAACAATCCCAGGGATCCAGGGGCAGCCACAGCTGCTCTGGGCACCCTGTGCCAGGGTCTCCCCACCCTCCCAACCAGGAATTCCTTCCCAATAACCCATCTCAACCCTCTGTGTCTCAAGTTGAAGGATGTAATTTATATTCAAATTCCATTTTTGGCTCAATAGGGCCCATGAGGAGCGAGATTCCCAAATAAACCCTTCCCACTCTCCCCCGGGGCTGTGCCAGGCTGTGAAGAGCAGCAGTGCTGGGACATCACCTCCATCTCCATCTCCATGACCTTGATTTTGCATGACAAGCTGCATAATAATTAATTAATTAATGAATTACTTAGAGAACAGCCCCAGCGTTCCCTGGCAAGGCCATTCCTTCACTCCTGACAGGTAATTACGGCAGCGGCGATGACGAATCTCCCCGAGCGCTGTTTGTCTTCAGGAGAGGCTTTCATTCCAGAGGGTTTCAGGCTGCAGGGAGCTGGGGATGTGGCAGGGGTGGAGGAAGGCTCGGGACCACCCGGAATGTGACTCCCTGATCCAGCCCCATCCCTGCCTTTCTCCCAGTCCATGCGAGGAATGCTCTGCTGAAGGAGGCAGGAGGGATTGGAATGGGCAAATAAAATCCACCGGAGGAATTCCCGACAGCAGGACAGAGCTCTGGAATCACCGCCGTCATCTGCCACCAGCAGGGTCTGAGGAGGGAGCTCCCTTTTACGGGGATAATGGGAAAATCCAGATTTATAGGAAAGAGAGGAAAAGAAAACCGAGATATCCTGCGAGGAGTGGAAATCCCAGCCTGGTTCCTCCTGTGCTCAGCCCCTTCAAATATCCCACAGAAATTCCAGCTCCTCCTGTGTCCTCCAGAGGGAGAGGAAACCTCCAGCTCGCTCCAAACTCGCATCAGCCACTACCAAAGTCTTGGACAAGGAGGGAATTTGGGGCTCTCTTTATCCAGCCAAGAACTCCACAAAGCTGGAGGATCTCCACCAGCCCAGCAGGACCTGTGGGATCTGTGGGATCTCCACCAGCTGTGGATGGGGACCAGGCCCTGCTGTCCTTGCCTCCCACATCCCAGGGGATCCCAAAATCCCAGGTGATTTTTAAGCTGCCATGGCCAAGTCCTTCCCTGTTTATCCCATCCCCTGCTCAGCTCCGAAAGGGGATTCACTCCAGGAGTGACAAATCCAAGTCACCAAAGCCCTGGATCAGCCAGGAAAGGGCTTTGGCTCCGAGCTGGCCTGGGAGGAGCAGCTCCAGCGGGTCCAGGTGGGCTCCTGGTGAGGAGCCAGAGCAGCCACCAACACATGGAAAACATGGAAGTGTCCAGCTAAAGGCTCCCTGGCATTTTCTGAGGAATATTCACCTGCTCCATCCCTGGCACTGTCCCAGGCCAGGCTGGATGGGGCTCGGAGCACCCTGGGGTGGGAGGGAGGTGTCCCTGGGGTGGCTCTGGATGGGCTTCAAGTTCCCTTCCAACCCAAACAATTCCATGGCTCCAAAACCTGTTGAGCGCTGCCCCTTCCTGGAAAATATGAAATCTGTGGAGACCAAATTCCCTCTCGTTTCCTCTTCCATCTTGGCAATGATCACACAGCGGAAAACGGGATCGTCCCTCCACATGCTGCTCCAAGGAGCTCCCCTGGGCCAGGACTCGCCAGAGTTCCAAGCTCACGGGAAGAGCCCACCCTGTATCCAGCCAGGAGGTGCCGCAGGATGGAGCAGGAGCTGGTGGGATGCAGGAGTAGCCCCTGGAAAACACGAGCCGGGGAGAAGACGCTGCTCCCGTTCCCTGTTCCCTGTCCCTTTCCCTGTTCCCCTTTTCCAGTTCCCTGTTCCCTGTTCCCTGTTCTCTGTGCCCTGATCCTTGCTCTCCGACCTTTCGGCTCCAGGCACTCCCTGCCCGGCTGTACGGATACGCCGAGGCAGCCGGGACACGCAGAGCAGTCATTAGCGGGGCAATTAGCGCTCATTAAGAGCAATCAATCAATCCGAGCTGAGGGACAGCAAAGCCCGGCCTCCCGCGGCGGGAGGTGACAGCGGGGACACCCCGCCCTGGGGCCGGTCCTGCTGGTTCCTACTTAAAACTGGGATTAAACTGGGATGGAGGGGCCGGTGATCCGGCCGTGCCAGAGCCCCGAGCGCTCCGGGCAGGGATCGGGATCCAGCAGCATCCCAGCTCCACGGGCGCTGCGGGAGGGGTTGTCTCATCCCGGAAAAAGCTGGATTCGGCTGCGGGAAAAACCTGCTTTTCCAGGCTGACAGCGCATGGAATGGCAGAGTATGGAATGGTTTGGTTGGAAGGGACCCTGAAGATCCCCCAGTTCCATGGGGGGGGAACTTCCAGGGATCCAGGGAGATCCAGGCTGACGGAGGGGCCGGTGGGGCTCAGATCCTTCGGAGACCCTTCCCGGAGCTGCGGCTCAGCCCCGCTGGGGATTCCTGCAGCTCCGTTCCCATGGAGGGCTTTTCCCTGGTTACAAATCCTGGATTCTGGTTCCTGCTGGATGCTGGCTCCTGCTGGATTCTGAGCTCCCCATCCAGCCCCTCCACGAGCTCCGTGGCAGTGCAGGATCCCTCCCTTTTCTATCCACGATTTCCAGACACTGAGACATCCCAGGAAAATCCCAAATTCCCTGCAAACCACCGGGAGGGTTCCCACGTGGCCGAGATCCTGAGCCCATCCCGATGTTCCCCTGGGGCCGTGTCCTGCCCCTGGATATTGTCCCACCCACAGGGGAGCATCCCTGGATATTTCCCTGAGCCAAAATCCCCCTGGAGCCACTTCAGCGCTCTGGAAACAAAGGATAAATCCAAGTTGTGAACCCTCTCCGTCCCGCCCTGCCCCAGCACAGGGACGAGGGATGAGGCGGCACCACCCACGGTGCCATCCCTGTGCCCCCCCGCCGGGGCTGAGCCGGGGCCTGGTCCCCTCCTGGGTGACCACAGCGGGACCTGAGGCTTTCAGGGGGCTCCGGCGGCCGCTCCCCTCGGGGGAGGGGACAGCAGCGCTCCTGTGCAGGGACATTCCTGGGATCGATCCCGGAGCTGGAGCCCGGAGCTGGGGAGCCAATGCCATGGAAATTCGGGAACCGGAGCTCCTGAGCAGCCCTGGGGGCGAAGGTGGAGGGAGCAGAAGAGCGGGGGAGATGCTCCAACCTCGGCCAGGCGGGAGGAGGAGGGAGGAAAAGCGGGAAGAGAGGAAGCAGAGGAGATGGGAGAGGGAGGGACGGGAGGACATGGGAGCAGCTCCTGCGCGACCCCCTGGCTGGGAAAGGCACGAGGAGAGGCTGTCCCTCGAGCAGGAGACGCCCCCACGCTCATCTCCCGCGGAGCACGCCCCAGCAGCCGGCAGCGCGTCCAGGGGAGGATGGACGGAGATCCAGGAGGATCAGGCTTGTCCCTGCTGGGAGGACAATCGCGCCGGGCAGGCACATCCCAAGGACTGGACGTCTCCTGGTTCCCACCTTTCTCCTCATCCAGGGGATGTTCAACTTCGAGACGTTCCCAGCACCGCTCCCGTAAATCCTGTGGGAATGAAGCGGCTCCCGAACCATCCGGGCTCCACAGGAAATCCCAACTCTCCCTTCGGATGTGCTGAACCTCCCCCTGCTGGAATCACCTCGTTCCTCCCCCCGTTCCGTCCCACCTTGCTCCTTATCCCTCTGGATATTCAGCTCTCCCAGGGATGTACCCACTGGAATAAAAACATCTCCCAGTCTTTTTTTTGAGGAGCTGAACAGCACACACTCATTTCCCCCCCATCAGAGCCTTTCTCCTTTCCCTCTGTCCCTAAAAACAGAAAATAGAGGGATTTATTCTCCTTCTTCCCAAATGCTGATCCTTCCGAAGTTGTTTTTTTTCTCCTCACCTGCACGGAAATTGCTCCCACAGGTGTTTGAGGGCTCGGAAAAGCAACAATTTTATCATTTAGGCATTGAAGGATTTCAAATCCCTCAATTATCCCCAATTCCGAGTGGATTGAAGGAGCCGGAGAGCAGCAGCTCCGTAACAATCAACACAAAAGCAGCTTCCAAGTGTCTCTTTTATGTGGTTTTGTCCCTGATCGTGGCAGGGAGATAAATTCCGGGATTTATTCCCTCTAATCCAGGCAGGCAGCAATTGATGGGTTTTTAGGAGGGTGAAAATGGCCGTGGGATGTTCCAATGTTTATGGGCCGCTAAATTTGATTTATAGGGAATTATCAGCAGTGCCATTGGGAAGGGTCCAGGGAGCTTAATATGATTTGCATTGATGGGATTAATATCAATTAACAGCTGCCAGGTTTGCGGAGCACAGCCCAGGCCTGATTCCCACGGGCTCCAACCCCTGATTCCCACCGGATCCAACCCCTGATTCCCACGGGCTCCAACCCCTGATTCCCACCGGATCCAACCCCTGATTCCCACGGGCTCCAACCCCTGATTCCCACCGGATCCAACCCCTGATTCCCACGGGCTCCAACCCCTGATTCCCACCGGATCCAGCCCCTGATTCCCACTGGCTCCAGCCCTGGCAGGTGAAGGGGATTTTGCTCTGCAGATCTTTGACCTCAAACCCCACAAATCCCGAGGGGTTTCCGTTGTTTTTTCCGGTCCCAGCCCCAGAAATCCCGGCTCTGCTCGTACTCCCCTCATCTGAGGAGACGCAGTTCCAGGGAAGGGCCCGGGATGGACACGGATTCCATGGGGTGGGGCAGGAGCAGTCTCGGGATGTGCCTGCCCCGCTCCCAGCCCGGAGGAAGGGGCAGGAGGGGCTTGGTGGCTCCCGATCCTCGTGGTGCTTAAGTGCCCTCTGGTGCCCGAATTTACGGAGGGGCTGAGCCCGGGATGCGTCTCCTCGGTGGTTTTGGGAAGAGGGGAGAAGTTCTTCCATTGAGATCAACCCCCTTAGCGTGATCCTGAACCCCCCGAAGAGATGAAACCCCACAAAAATTGGGTTTAATTTTTGGGTCACGAGGGGTCCCCATGGCTGGGAGGGAAGGGGGGACTTGGGGTGACTCCCGGTGACAATCGGGGTGTGAGAGGAAGCCCCGGGGCTGGAATTGATGCCAGGGATGTGCCAGGAGACCCAGCTCCCCTGGCAGGGTTGGTGCAGCTTCCCGGCACGGGGGATCGCAGCTCCTGCTGCTGCTTCTCTTCCCTTCCAAACCTCTTGGCTCGGCTGGGAAATCCATCCCAGTTCTGTTCCAGGGCACCAAACGTCCCCCACCCCCCAAGCCCGGCCTTTGTCCCCTAAGCCCGGGGTCGGAGGGGACAGGGAGGGGCTGGCCCCACTCCCCAGGGAACAGAGCCCATCCCGAGCCCCGCACGCACGGAGGGAGCTCGGGAGGCTCCTGGAGGCTCCCGGTGCCCAAGGACGGCCCTGCGGGGAGAGGACAAACCCGAAGGGGTTCAGGAGATGAATTCCCAACATCCCTTTGGCTCCTCCCGGCAGGAAAACCTTCCCTGCCCAGGGGAATCATTCAAAACTTGAGTTCTCGGGGTGATAAGGCAAAGTTTTATCGTGTGCCTGATGGGAGAGCTGCGTCCCAGCTTGGACCAGCTGCAGCTGGGATAGACTGGGAGAGAATGGGACAGACTGGGACAGACTGGGATAGGCAAAGGCTCGTGGTTGGATGGAGATTGTGCAGCAGCCAGGGTGGGGATGGATGGAAAGCAGGGAATTTCCTTCCCAGAGGAGCAGACCTGCCCAGGGGAGGGCAGGGATGTGCTCTGAGCTTGGAATGGAATGGTTTGGGCTGGGAGAGTTCAAAGCCCCTCCAGTGCCACCCCTGCCCTGGCAGGGACCCCTCCCACTGTCCCAGGCTGCCCCCAGCCCCATCCAGCCTGGCCTTGGGCACTGCCAGGGATCCAGGGGCAGCCACAGCTGCTCTGGGCACCCTGTGCCAGGGCCTGCCCACCCTCTCAGGGAACAATTCCTTCCCAATATCCCATCCAGCCCTGCCCCCTGGCATTCCCTGTGTCCGGTCCCTCCATTTCTTGCTCCCAGTCCCTCCTCAGGTTCCAGCTCAAGCTGTGCAGCCCTGGAATGTCAATGGGCACCACAGAGCCACTTGTCCCCCTGGGAGGGGACACTGTCCCTGGGGACGTCACCCCTCCCGAAGGGAAAACCAGGGGTTTGTCCATGGATTCAGGGAGCTGTCCTGGAAGCACCGGGGTGATGGATGGCCAAGATCTCAGTGTGGAATGTCCCTCCCACCCAAATTCCTCCACTGCTCAGGACTCAGAGCCATCTCCAGCCCATTATCTCCCAAATCCTACTTTTAGTGCTTTCCTGGGAGTCCCTGGATCCTGGGAAGGGGCTTAACTCATGGAGAGACATCCAAGGCCGGCACCCACCCAGCTGCTCCAAGAAATAAAGCCTGCCCTGGAACGTGCAAGGCCCGGGCCGTGCTGGTGGCTCCACAGGGTCCCTCGTTCCTCCCTCTGGAGCACAGCTTGGTTTGGAATCCCTGCGGCCGCCCTGGCCCCGGGCTCCGGGCCTTTCCTCGGCAGGATCAAACATTCCCCATCCTGCTGCTTCCCTCCTCCAGCACCAGGCAGAGTTTCCCAGCCCCAGGAGTGGTTTTGTGCAATATCCCCAAGCAGCCATGGGCACGGATTTGGAATGACCTCAAAAAGGGAGATTTAAATGAAAAACAGGCCCAGGATGCTCCCGGTTTTCCATCCCGAGGGGAAGATCCCCTGGTCCCTGCTGACAGCCAGGAACAAGGACCTTTCCAGGGAAGCACTGAGCCTCACCTGCACTCATTAACGGGGTCTGGTTAATTGGGTTTCAGCCCAATGGTAGAGGAGGCAGCAGAGCAATGCCCGTAACTGCCCCAGCACGATCTCCGAACCAGCGGCCTCCGGGTTTACCTGAGCTGGCCCCTGCTGGGACGCTGGAAAAGCTCCCCGTGTCCAGAGGAATTCCAGCAAAGCCGTTCAGTGCTGGGGTCTCCACATCTTGGGAAACATCCCAGGAGGAGGAGACGGGAACCAGCACCTGAGGAAGGGGAGAGGATGGAGCCTGGTGCACCCGGGAGCTCCAGGGGCTGCAGGGAGGGAAAACGGGCTGACCGCTTTTCCCAAAGACGCCTCCTGGAATGCAGCGGGGCAGGGAGTGCTGCAGGCAGCACAGCAGCTGCACAGATGCCCCTGCTGAGGACTGGGGAGACTCCCAGGGGTGTTTTCCTGCCGCGAAAATGGAGCTGTGGTTCTTTGGGAACCTCTGCCCCAGGCACGGGAATCTCCCGCTGCAGCAGCACTTGGGGATGGAGCTTTCCCCACTCCAGCAGGGCTGGGAAAGCTCAGGAGAGGGGGAAAGCAGCAGCGTCCTGAAGGTCACTCAGCAGAGCAGGGAGGGGAGGAGGCCCCGGGGTGCCCCAAGCCCTGGGACTCTCCATGGGCTCGGGTAAGACAACAGGAATGCCAACAGAGCTGGAAAAGCAATAAAGCCCTAATCCTCACAATCCCCACCTGTTCTCCCTGGAATCCCATCCCTTCTGCCTCCCAGAAGGATGGCTGAGACCCGCCTGGAGAGAATCGGGCTCTGCTCCAGCCCTGTCCTTGCCCACCTCGTTTCCAGTTTATTTTGCTCTGGAAGCATTCCTTCCATTTCAGGAAAAGCAAAAATTCCACGAGGAGAGGGTTCCCCAGCTTAGATTTTTTCCCATCCAGGAGCGGGAAAAGGAGCTCTGGATCCTGGAAAATGGTTTTCCTGTGGGGAAGGGAAGCAGTGCCCAGCACAGCCCCCTCTGAAGGAAGCAGGAAAATCATCTCAGTGAGCGACGAGCAGAGCCCTGGGTGTCCTCCAGGGAATGAAGCCTTGTCCCCATGGAGCCACCAGGAACGAGACCGGAACAAATCCCACCGAGGACTTGAGCCCTGTAAGGGAGAAAGGGACCTTTTCCAACCTTTAATCCACGGGAATTCTGCTCAGGGGAAGGTCCTCAGTGACACCCAAGGTGTGAGGAGGCTGCAGCTGGGGTTTGCCTGGGGTGTTGTGGTGAAGCCACTGGATGAGAATGTCATTGTCCCTTTTCCTGCCCATCCCGATGCCTTCACTGGACAGACAGGGACTAGGCAGGACACAGACTGCCCCCAAATCCTGGAAACCTCCCCAAAACCACGGGAAAACTTGCTGGGATGAGAGACAGCAGCTACAGCTGCAGTGAGGCAGTGATGCCAGCCTGGGGATGGACTCAGCAGGTGAGGAATTCCCGGGCACGGAGCAGGCCCTGGGCATCTCTGAGTGCCCTGGGCATCACCTAGAAGTTCTGGCCTTCCCCGGAATTTCACGGAGGGTTGCCAGCGGCTCCAACGGCCCCGGGACGGGGTTTTGCTGCGTTTATTGAGGTGTCAGCGCTTCCGAAAGGTTTCAGTGGTGGTTCCAGCCCGCTGTGGGAGCGTCCAGGGGCGGCAGCAGAGCCGCAGGGTTCGGAAACACGGCCCTAAACCCTCATTCCGTGCAGGCCCGGGGCGGTCCCCGCCAGGACTGAGGAATTTAACGGGAATTTAACGAGAATTTAACGGGAATTTAACGGGAATTTGGGGATTTCGGGGCTTTTGCTCCGTCCCGAGCGCGGCCCCGCAGCGCCCCCTGGCGGCCGCGCTGCGAAACAGCCGCAACCCCCAGGACCCCCGAGACCCCCGGGACAGCCGGGACCAACGGGAGAGCCGGGACCAACGGGACCCCCGAGACCCCCGGGACAGCCGGGACCAACGGGACCCCCGAGGCCCCCGGGACCAACGGGACAGCCGGGACCAACGGGAACCCCGAAACCCCCGGGACAGCCGGGATCACCGGGATCCCAGAGACCCCCGGGACCACCGCGACCTCCGCACCCGCGTGTGCCCCAGACCCCCGCGACCCCCGTGACCGCCGAGACCCCTGGGACCCCGCCATCACCGAGACTCCCGGGACCACTGAGACTTCTGGGATCCCCGGGAGCCCGAGAACCCCGAAGCTCCCGCAACTGCCGCGACCCCGCAGCCGCAGCCACGCGTGTCTGTGACCCCCCGGCTCCTCACACCCACACCCGCGTGTGCCCTCCGTGCCCCACGCCCACACCCGCGTGCGCCCATGCCCGCCGTGCCCGCCGTGCCCCACAGCCGCACACGCGTGTGCGCAAACCCTCCATGCGTGAGCACAGGGACCCTCATCCCGTAAGGTGTGCAAACACCCCCGCACACCCGTGTCACACACACCCCTGTGTCACTCACACGTGTCACACACCTGTGTCACACACACCCCTGTGTCACTCACACACTTGTGTCACTCACCCGTGTCACACACACACACACGTGTCACACACACCCCTGTGTCAATGCACACGCACACACCTCCACACGTGTGCACACCTGCACACCCTCTGGGGCTCGTGCTGCACACACACACGCACGAGAGCAGTGCACATAGGTGTGCACACACACCCCCACACGAGCCCGAACAC
>VZRR01007099.1:0-12495 GCA_013398015.1 Oreocharis arfaki
GTCCCTTTTTCCCTCCTTTCTTTTTTTCCTTTTCCCTTCCCAAATCCCCCCCCAATCCCGCTGCTCTCCAAGGAGCAGCACATCCCTGGAATGCTCTGGAATTCCCAGGATCCGTGTGTGTGTGTATTTAGTGCGTCGCTCACATCTTAAACCTCACAAACTGAAATTCCCTTGGCTGCTCCCCCCAATTTTTCCTTGGAACTAGAACCGGGATTTACGGCTTCGGGTTTTTCCTCAGCCTCGGGTGCAGCAGGGATGGATCCATAATAACCTGGATCCAGCCAAATCCCAGGGGTTAAAATAATGGGTTAAGTCTCCGAAATCCCCTGAGTGGCTTAAAAATAATAGGATTATGGGAAAATGGGAAAACAGTGCCATGATCTTCTTCTGTTCAGGCTTGTGGCTCCAACACGGAATGAGGACTGGGATTGGGGAATTCTTAAATGAAGCTGCTCCCTCGGGAGCACCTGGGAATTTGGGCAGTGGATCCTTCATCCCGAGGCATGGGATGAAAGCAGTGGATTTGGGACATCCCAGCGATTTCTGCTGGGTTCATTGCAGGAATATTTGTAGGATTCAAGGGATAGATGCTGGAGATCCATAATAACCAGGATGCTGTCAAATCCCACTGGATTTGGCGGTGGAAAATAATGGGTTAAGTCTCCAAAATCCTCTTGAGTGGCTGAAAAATAACAGGATTATGGGAAAATGGGAAAATAGTGCCATGATCTTCTTCTGCTCAGTTCCTGCATGCCAGGTTTGTGGCTCCGGCCTCTCTCCAACACGGAATGAGGATTGGAATTAGGGGATTTTTAAAGGAAGCTGAGGCCAATCCCTCAGGAACACCTGGGAATTTGGGCAGCGGATCCTTCATCCCAAGGCATGGGATGAAAGCAGTGGATTCCTGACAGCGCCGATGCCATCCCAGCATTTTTCTGCGGGAATATTTGT
Source organism: Oreocharis arfaki (assembly GCA_013398015.1). NCBI lineage: Eukaryota > Metazoa > Chordata > Aves > Passeriformes > Paramythiidae > Oreocharis > Oreocharis arfaki. The sequence goes on from VZRR01007099.1 coordinate 952, forward strand.
AGGATTCCAGGGAGGCATGGTGGAGATGGTCTCCATGAAAATGGGGAAGGGACTGCCTGAGCTCCAGGATGGCTGAGCCTCCACATCCCGGGAGGTTCCGCTGTTTTCTTTGGAGTCGGGAAGCGACTGGTTCAAAGGGAAAAATCCGGGATGAGGCCTGGCAGCCTGGTCTGTACTGAGGGAATTTATAAAGGGATATCGAGGATGGAGCTTCCAACCAAGCCGGGCAGGGAAATTTTTCTCTCATTTTATAATTAAAGAGGAATTTCAGATTTTAACTCAGGATTTTGACCTCCAGACCAGGAAATCTCCTCACAGCCTTGCAGGGATGGGGAAAGGTTTTACAGTGAGGGTGGGGAGGGGCTGGGATGGAATTCCCAGAGAAGCTGTGGCTGCCCCTAGATCCCTGGAAGTGTCCAAGGCCGGGCTGGATGGGGCTTGGAGCACCCTGGGATAGTGGGAGGTGTTGGGGTTGGAACTGGATGAGCGTTAAAATTCCCTTCCAGCCCAGCCCATTTTATGCCGTGAAGCTCTCCTGGGAACGGGAACTCTCCACATGGATTTGCTGCCTAAAATGTGGGAAACTGCTCCAACACATCCCTGATTTCCCACCTCTCTTCCCAAACCGAGTCAAGGCCTCTCCAGCTGAGCTGGGCCAGCCCAGATCCGTGGGAAAAGCGGGACTGAGGCATCTCCAGGCGACCAAAACCCCTCATCCTCCAGCCCTGCTCTTTGCCGGGAGGTGATTCCATAAATCCCACATCAAACTGGCAGAGAGCATCCGGAGAGCTTCTCCTGGGAGAATCAAGAGCACCGGGAATGGAGCTGGCACCAGGCGGGGCCAACATTTGGGGGCAGAGCCTGGGTTTTGTGGTGCTGCTTTTAAACTCAGGACTAGGTTTTAGTTTAAGAGCCGCTGTCGATCCCTCAAAGCAAGGGGGAACATCCCTGAGCTCTGCTGCTCCTTCCCGAAGGGAATCTGGGAATTTGAGCTTGGCCCAGGTGTTCCTGAGATGTCTTTTCCCTGGAATTTCTGCCAGGGAAGGAAATAGGGAGCGGACCCTTTGCAATCCTCTCTGCCTCCAGCCGTTCTGCCCGATCCCCCCCTGGACCTTTCCCTTTCCAAGGAGTTGGGGGTTGCCATGGTAACCGCCGAGTTCCCGGGTTTGCAGAGTCACGGTTTTAGGGGATTTGCTGCGAGGATCCCGGGAGGATCCCGGTGCCAGCGGGACCCCTCACCTTCCTTGACCTCCCGGCTGGAAAACAGCTGGAAAATTGCTGTGGGAACAACCCCGAGGATGTTCCGTGGGAATTCTGGCTCCAGTCACACCCTTGCTCTTTGTGCTGCTCCAGGACTTTTTTCACCTTTCCCTCACCTTTTCTCCTCCGGGTGTTTTCCCATCCTACCAGCACTGGATTTTTCATCCTTGATGGATGTTCCAAGGCGCTCCAAGCTCTGGGAAGGATGCTGGGAATGTGCTCCATAATCCCACCCTGCCAAGCAGCATCACCCCCCTCACCCATGGGGGGTTTTTTTGGGATATCTCCATGGGGCTACTGGAGCCTGGATGGCTTTTGGGGGCTCTGGAAAAGCAGGAAATCAAGGGTTCAATCCCAGTTTTTGGGGCTCCTGCAGATCCAGGGGTAAGGAAGGGGCAGTGAACTGAAATTCCCTTCAATTTCTGCCGGGAGGGAGGCTCGGCCCCGTTAGGGCAGAGCTCTGGGAGTAATCCCGCTCTCCAGTTAGGGATTTCCCTGGCATTAATCCGACGGGAACTAAATAGGGCAGGAGCTGAATGCCTGTGAGGGAGCCAGAGGTGCAGGAGGGGAATTTGGGCTGGAGGGGCTGTGGGAATACGGGAACATCCCTGGGAATCTGAGCCCTGAGCAGGAACTGCTTCCCTCCTCTGCTTTGTTCTCCATCCAAAGCAAAACTCTTCCCACAGTGGATTTTCCTTCAGCTTTTCCACCTTTTCTTCAAAGGCAGCACAACCTTCCCCTNCCCTCCAAACATCCATGACCACAAAGCCATGGCAGAGCCTTCCTTTTTCTCTTGGAAAATCCAAACTACTCCTCTGCCACCCTAAAACCCCCCCAAATTCCAGCTTTGGAGTCACAGGGATGGGGACAGGGATGGCTCTTCCTCTTTTTAAGGAATTAAGGCACTGGTTTCAACTCCCGGGACAATTCTTCTCCTGCTGGTGATTATTTAGCCATAAAAAGCACTTTTAGATCAGTTAGAAGATGGGAAAAAAAGGAATTTTTTGGAGATGGGATGAGCAGAGCACCGGATCAAAGGTCCAGGGAGCTCTGCAGAGCCTTTGAACAGTTCCAAATCCACAGGCTCCGATTTTTGGGACTTTAAAGGGGAAAAAAAATCTGAAAATATAATAAAGGAAATTTATGCAACTGCAGGAGCCCCGGGAATGGCACAGGAGGCTTGGGAATAGCACAGGAGCCCTGTTTATAGGGAATTTCACATGGATCCCATCACTCCATGCAAATATGGGATATGGCCGTGGTTGGGGTTTTTTGGGTCTGATTTGGGGCTGGATTATCCCTGTGCTTCCAGTCAGGGAAGGGGGAAGAGCATCCGAACAGCTCCTAAAGATGGGAAAAATCAGGAAGAAATCATTGAAGGGAGGAAGGAATTAAACCAGCATTGGAATTTCAGCATGGAAATTTTCCCTATGGAAAAACCCCATCAGGAGCTTCTCCCGCTTCACTCCCGGGGTGCCTGGGATTTTATTTCATTTATTTCTCTGATTTCCTCATTTATTTCCATTTTAGACAAGTGAGTTTCCAAGTCTGCCCTGTTGGTTCCCAGCTCTAAGGTTTTCCCAGCTGGGAATTTTCCAATTACAGCCCCTCTAAAACAAGAAGTGGGTTGGGATCAGGTTTTAGGGATCTGCAGGATTTGACCCCCTGATTTTACCTCTTTTTTCCCACCCGGATAAATACGAATGTGCAAAACCAGTTTGAGGTCGAAGCCCTGCACTCTTCTGCTGCAATAAATTTTATCCTGAACTGGTAAAATCCCAGATAAAATATTTCCAAGGGATAAACACAGAAGGTTTTTTTCTCCAGGTTCCCAAAGCAGAATTGCTGTTATCAGAAATAATTCAAGGTCTGCGCCTCTCTCTGCCTCCCCCAGGTGCGGCTTTGGAAGCGAAAAAAGGTTTATTCCCATCCAGATGTTTTCAATTATTTTCCCTGGGAACAGTTCTCTCGTTCCTGCTCAATTTGTGGAATTATTCCGTCTTTTTGTGGGATCTTTAATTGCAAACAGCAACTTTGGGCCTATTTTGCAGTGATGCAAATCACCACTTCCTACTTGGATCAATTAATTATCAGTTAATTGAGCACTGGCAGATCCTGTAAGGATTATGGGGTTTTTTTGGAGACTGGAGCCATCCAACTGGGAGCCCTTTCCTTCTTTTTCGTGCACTCTGGATCCTGAATCCCAACGTTCCCATCCTCGGCCCCGCCAGCTTGGCTCTGTTTTCCCTTCGTCCATCAGGATGCAGAATCTGTCCCTCCTCGAGATGTGGGAATGGGGTTGGAATGAGAGAACCTCATTCCCACGACTCCAGGGGGAAACAAGGAGAGCAGCTCATGGACTGGAGCAAGGAACTGGGCACCGTCCTGGTGCTGGTGCCTTGTCTCGCTCTCTCGGTGTGGGGTGATTCCCCCCTAAAACTCGGGATTTGGAGCTGGGAATAGCCCGGGAGAAGGGGTTGGGAAGGGAGGAGGGTTTGGATGTGTCCATGGGACGTTGCCTGGGCTGTCCCCTCCAAAGCTGTGCTGTCCTTAACCCGCTGGCACCTGGTTCGAGCACGTGAGCATGCTGGTGATCCTGCTCAACTGCGTCACCCTGGGCATGTTCCAGCCCTGCGAGGACGTGGAGTGCCAGTCGGAGCGCTGCACCATCCTGGAGGTGAGGATCCCTCGTCCCCGGGATTTGTGGGAGGCGGTGGGGGGCTGTTCTGGGAGGTGGGATCCCCACCGTGTTCCTTCTCCACGGGAAAAGCTTTCCCACGGGGATGGGTTTTCCAATAGGCCGGGGCGTGCAAAGCCTGGCCTGGGTGGGCTCGGCTTTGGGCTGATTTGGGGCTGTCCCAGCGAGATCCTTGCTCTCCACCACTCCTGTCTGTCAGTGGATGAGCAGAGGTTGGGGGCACTTCCCAAGGCCTGGAATGAGCCAGGAGCCGGGCCAGGGGGTGCCAGCACCCTGCAGGTTTGATTTTGGGGTTGGTAGGTGGCACTTTGGGGAAGGCAACACGGAATGTCCCCGTTGGGAGCGCTCGGATCTCTCCCTCCCCCGAGCACAGCAGGACTGACCGAGATCCTCTTTTCCCGCTCTCCAGGCGTTTGACGACTTCATCTTCGCCTTCTTCGCCGTGGAAATGGTCATCAAGATGGTGGCCCTGGGGATCTTCGGGCAGAAGTGTTACCTTGGAGACACCTGGAATCGCCTGGACTTCTTCATCGTCATGGCAGGGTCAGTAACCACCTCATCCCTTCATCCCGAGAGCGGGAAAACCCCAAGGAGCCGCATCCATGCCTGGTCCTGGATTCTGCCTTGGGAGGCAGAAACTCCCAAGTCGGATTTTTTTAAAACCACGCTGGGTTTGGGGTGGGTTGTGAATATCGGGCAGAGCTGTGGGGTTTTTGTAGCGATCCTCTCACCTCCGTCAGATCAGCACATCCTGAGCGGATCCAGAGCGTCCCAGTGCTGTTGTCTCCAAAAAAATCCCCCAAAGCAGCTCAGCCCCATTCCTGCCCCGTGCCACCATCGGAGCGAGGCAGGAATGGGGCAAACAAGGAGAACGCAGCTCAAAAATCCCACTAAGAAGGTTGAAATCCCAGTGGGAAAAGCTGGCCAGGAGTTCACCCAAATTCCAAGCTTCCTCTAAACTCCTCCTGGGTCTTTTTTTACATTCCTCCTGGAATTACAACTTAATTCCCTGTCCTCCAGCTGCAGGATGTGTTAATAAACAGCTCCAAGGAAGATCCCGTTGCTTTTGACACCACTTCCCTCTCCCCCACGGGGAATAACCGAGTGGAGTAAAACCTTGGCAGAGCTCAAACATTTATTTTTCCAATAAATAAATGGCTCTGGAAACCCCAGGCTCTCCTACCTGCTCCGTACATCCTGGGAAGGGACGGAAAGCTTTAATTACTGCCTTGCTTCTGAATTCCTGCCTTCCTAATGACCAGCCTGGGGTTAATTAAAACATCCTTGGAATATGTTGGGGCGTTTTTCCCCTTCCATTAGCGCCGTGCCATCTTCCCTGCACTAACGGGGTTTTGTTGTGCTCTGTGTTATTTGTCTGGAATACAATTAGGGATGGTTTTAGTGCTCTGAATAAAACATGAGCTCTCCTGAGCGGGGCTTCCTCAGAACTCGGGTGCAGTTCCAGCCCGGGAAGGAACATCAGGGACAGCAAAAAAAAAAAAACCACCCTTATTATTAATTTTTTTTTCCTTAATTATGTTTTCCTATAAAGCTGCTGCAGTATTTAAGGGAGGAGTGGTAGGGGAAGAGCAGGGAAAACTCGGGATCAGTTTTGCTCAGGATTCTGCCATCCATAAGCAGAGTGCTGAGGGTGTTTTTCCTCACTGGATATGTGGGATGAGCCCTCCTGAGGATGAGCAGAAAACCCCCAGCTCCTCAGAGATCCCCCAAACACAGGATTGGGGGACCCCATGGAGGCAGAAGGGCTGAGCCCTCTGCTCATCCTCAGGGGCAGCTTTGGAGCAGGAATTTTGCTGTTGGAATGAGGGGGAAAGTGGCCGGTGAGGCCATTTGGGAGTTTTCCAAGATTTTTCCCTACTTTCCATGGCTGGAATATGTTTGAGAATGAAAACAGCAGGAGACCCTCCTGCAGGTCTGGCATCACTCAGGCTGGAGATGAGAAGAAGAAAAACCCCTTCCCTGGCTGATCCCGGGGTATTTCCAGCTGTTTTGGTGGATTTGATCCGTACCTGGAATACGATTTCCCAAAGAAAAGCTGGAGCTGGGAGTAACCCTGGTGGAGGAGAAGCCACCACCCTTCAATGCAGTGCTCCTAAACCTGGAGCTGATTTTAGCAGGGAACTCACCACTGGAATAACAAAACCACTGGAATAACAAAGCTTTTTCCAGCGAGGGGATGGATGTGCTGAAGTTATTCCGAGGTTTTTTTGGGATAAGAAGGGAAACGAGCAATCAGCAGCACTTTGTTTGCCCCGTTCTGCCTCCTCCTTCTGCCCGGAGCTGATTTGCCTCAGCAGCAGCTCCAAAGGGAGCAGGGAAACTACAAAATAAACACAGCTCCTGCCTCCAGCACAGATCGTGTCTGAAGTTCCTCCCAGCTCCCAGAGTCCTTTCATGTTTTCCTCGCCTGAGAAATGTTCCCTGGAAAATTTCAAGCCCGGCGGAACTCGCGGCCTCTCCGTCTGCCCGGCAGCCGAGTTGAAAGGTTGTCCCCAGCGTCAGGGATGGTGTTCAGGAGAGCTGATCGAGATGTTCCTGGTGCATCCAGTCCTTGGAGACATTCCAGGCTCCCGGGATATGCTTTGGAGTTGACAGCTGAAGGTTTGGAAGCTGTTGATGGCAGAAGACATCCCAAAGCCTTGTGCCTCTTGTTTTTCATGGTAGGGAATCACCTACTGAGTGTCAATCCATCCAAAATTCCCATCTCCAGCGGGTTTCTGTGGGGCATTTCCAAGGGATTCTGGATTTACAGGTGGGATGTGAGGACAGGATCCCAGGTGTGGCCTTGCAAAGAAATCTTTGGCTTTTCCATGGAGATTTCCAATAATTTCACTGTTTGGAAGGAGTCCAGTCTGGGATCCCTCAAGGCTTTGTTGGGCAATGTGGATCCCCCTGAGTCTTTCTTTCAAATCCTAGATGGAGTATCCTGGAAATCCAAAGTACCAGGATCAGAGCTCTGTTTCCTAGGCCAAATCCTGGATTATCCATCTTTTATCAGCTCTGCTCCGAGGGCCAAGTGAAAGTGGAGCCCTGGGAGTTGTCTCGTTAATTTGCTAATCATGGATGTGCTCTCTGGAGGACAAAGCCAGCTCCCCCTGGAGCATTCCCTGCTCCTTTTCCACTCCATGAGGAGTTCTCCACCGGGATCAGTTATGCTCAAATTCCCTCCCTCGGCCTCTGGATAAATCCGAGCTGTGCTGAGCTGGGCCCACGTCAGGGAACGGAGCCGGGCCTGGCACTGGCACTTGGGGGACTTCAAACCACACTTGGGCAATTCCCACAAGGAATTTGGAGCCAACACCTGGAGCTGGCTCCAGACTCCTCCCTGCAGGTGGGGACAGGCATTTCCAAGGTTTTCCTGCCATGTGATCCTTCCTGAGGCTTCCCAGTGCTCTGCTCCGGCGTCCCAAGCACACGGCAGATGGAAAACTGTCTGCTGGGGTTTCAAGCCCTTGGAATCATGGAATTATTAAGGTTGGAATGGAACAACTCAGCCCCACCACCAATTTCACCACTCAGCCGTGTCTTCAGTGGCTTCTGTTCCTCATTTTTGGCTCAGTTCCTACGGACAAGCTTTTGATTTATAAAGACTCACTCATTGCTCCAGGAAAAACAAAACCTTTGGAAGTTGATCGCTAAAACAGCTCCAAATCCTCAGGATTTTTGTCTGGCAAATTGAGGGTGACGGGGCAAAGTCACCTCAGTGCAATGCCAGCGATGCCCGGGGTGATCCCAAAGAGCTCCAGGACACGGCCAGCAGAGCAGGAAGCATCAGGACAGTCAGATATTCCCAATTAAACCGTGGAGAGCCGGGCAAAGCTTCCAACAGGACGGGAAGGCTCCGGCAGCACCGAGCTGGGACACGTGGGCAGAGAGCAATGGGAGCAGGGCCGGCAGGATCCCAGAATTCCCTCTGCTGATGGTCCAAATCCATCCTGCTGTTCCTTCAGCCCTTTGGCTGTGGATGTTTGATGGACATTGCTCCATCCTGGCTGCAGATTCCGTTGGAAATCTTGTCCCACTGCTGCTTCCCAAGTGCCTGGGTGCAGCAGCTTGGCTCAGGTTTGCCTCTGGACTTCCATGTTTGTTTCTTTGGAAAACCAAAACAAAACCTCTTTTTCCATGGGATCCAACAGCTCCCTCGCAGGGATGCTTTGGATGCTGGTGTGTTCTTGGAACGGGAGGGATTTAGGATGTATTTCCAAGCGTTCTCCTGGAGTGAAAGCTGTAAATTGTAATTCCAGCCAGGCTAAGTGGCCGGAACCCCTTTAAAACATCAACTCTGCACACATTTGCCACCCATGGATGGAAAAGAGCAAGAAAACTGACTCCAGGTCCTTCCCAGAAGTGTTTAGGGGGAATGGGGAGGAAGAATGAAGAAGAAAATGTTCTTTATTCTTAATCAGATGGAATTCAAACATTTGTGCGTTGTTTGTTGGACTGGAGATTCAGGTTTGGTCACGGCGGGACGGGAAAGCTGGGGTGCAGCTCCTTGTCCTGGAAATTCATGGAATCATGGAATGGGTTGGGCTGGAAGGGACCTTAAAGATCATCTTATGGGCAGGGACACCTTCCGCTTCCCCAGGGTGCTCCAAGCCCCGTCCAACCTGGCCTTGGACACTTCCAGGGATCCAGGGGCAGCCACAGCTTCTCTGGGAATCTGTGCCAGGGCCTCACCACCCTCACAGGGAGGAATTCCTTCCAAATATCCAATCTAAATTTCCTCTCTTCCAGTGTGAACCCATTCCCCACAATTCCCGCTGAAGATTCCCTCTCCAGCTTCCTTGGAGGTTCCTTCACATCCTGGGAGGAAAATCTTCCTTTCCAAAGTGTTCCCTGTGCCAGCAGTAAAGGTTGGAAGGGACCTTAAAGCTCATCCCATTCCACCCCTGCCATGGGCAGGGACACCTTCCACTATCCCAGGTTGCTTCAAGTTCCATCCAACCTGGCCTTGGACACTTCCAGGCACATGGAATTGCGTCCCCTGGAGGAGATGCAAACACAGAGTGGGTGGAATTGCAGCCCTGGGCTTGCAGGCAGCAAAGCTTTCCCTGACCCCAATTCCATGCCAAGCCTGAGCATCCCCATCCTGACTCCTTTCCTGTTTTCCCTGCAGGATGATGGAATATTCCCTGGATGGACACAACGTGAGCCTCTCCGCCATCCGCACCGTCCGCGTCCTGCGGCCCCTGCGGGCCATCAACAGGGTCCCAAGTAAGTGACACCGCCGTGGGCACGGCTCGGTCTGGGAAAACTGGGAAACCATGGGAATAACCCCACCCCACCTGGCTCTCTGCTTTGTGGAGTCTGCTCCCCTGCTACTGAGAGTTAATTAATTTATTTTAATTTTTAATGACGAGTTAGAGCTCGTCATTATCGTAGCTGGTGTTAGGAAAGGCCAAGGGAGCAGGGAATTGAGCCTCAGGGCTGTTTTCCAATGTTTCTGTGGCTTTTCTAAGGAAAATGACTCTGCTCGTGGTGTAAAGTAAACAATGTTCCTCCAACGAAAGGGAAAAGGTCACTTCCAAGAGGGATCTTCTTGCCCTGCTGGGTTCATTTTCCCTCCTCAGAGATTTAAGGTCTTTCCATGACTTTGTGCTCGGGATTAGCAGTTCAGGAGCCTCCCTCGCTGCTAAAACCCCATGGAGGGTTTGCTCCGTGTGGCACAAAATTAGGATCATCCTCGATAGTGGAAGTTCAAGTGGCTCCTAAATCCATTTTCAAGTGGCTTCAGCTGCTTGGCTTCTAAATCCAATTTGAAAGCCGAGGCACCCCGTCGGAATAATTCCCTGCTGGAATCTGCCAGCTGCTGAGCCACCCTGTGCAAGGTGCTCATTCCACAGCAATTCCAGCCGTTTCCAACCCAAATCCACTCCAATTAAAATGCAGCAGCATTGTATGGAAATCATAGGGATCCTTTGGAGAAAAAAAAAAAAGAAAAAAAAAAAGGATTTTTCCTGTTCTTTTGGAAAGCACTTGGAGTGATCCAGCCCCACATCCTGCCTGGATTCACTGTCAGCACATCCGGGGACAGCCAAACAACCTCCCCCAGAAGGAGTTTGATTCCAGGCCCTCCGAGGAAAATGTGAGGGAACAGATGGATGTTTACACCCGGGAGCCTCGGGAGTTTCTCTCCCAACTCCAATTCCACAGGATTTTTCTGGAAAACAAGGAAGAAACCCAGCGAATTCCACAGTGACGTCCTCAGTGAAAAACAAGCCCGAAAAAAAGAGAGGCTGAAAGGGTCCACGGATCCCTTTGGAGCTTTGTTTTCCTGACGAGGTTCTGTTGCCAGGGTTTTGGAAAGCACAACACGGAGCTTCCCTCTGGGATTTGGAGCTCCAGGGAAGTTTCCCTCCGGGATTTTGGGCTCCAGGGCCTCGCTGGGATGGGGTGGAGCAGAGGGACCCTGGCACGGGCTGGGCTCGGAGCGCTCCAGGCCAGGATGAGGCTCAGGCTCCCTCTGAACTCCTTCAAATCCACAAAACCCCTCCCAGCTCTCCCATGGAACAGTGGGAATCTCAGGCTGGGATTCAGCTGGGCTGAGGGCAGCAGCCAGGGGAATTTAAGGGTTCACACCGAGCTCCAGGGATCCAAACAACCCCAGCTTTAGGTGGAATTTTGCCCTGTGTTTGTCTCCCTTAGCTCTGGCACGGAATGAGCCTTCCAGGCTGTTTTCACTGCACTTCCCATGGGATTTTCACATTTTCCCAACAAATGCATGATAGAAAATATCCCGGTTTTTGGTTAATATTCTGTGAGATGAAATCCAGCAAGCTCAATCCATGTTTGGAGTGGAGGTGCCTGAGGAGCAGCTGACACCACCAGAGCCCTGAGCAAGCGCCAGGATTAGGATTCCTAGAAATTATTCCCAGAAATATCCCCATTCCTGGAGGGCAGACCATCCCCACCTCCACTTGTCTGGGAGACACCATCCCCATCCACTTGGAACCTCGGGAATTTTGCTGTTCCACACCGATATATTCCAGAACCTGTGGACAAGGGCTGGGGACATCCCTGGATTTTGGTGCGTTTTTGTGGTTACATTTTCAGCTTTCCATCCATGGGGATGGCACATCCAAGGGATTTCCTTGGAATTCCAGCACATCCCAGCAGTGGCAACAGGGCAGCCCCATCCATGCCCTTCCCAGCTCTGGGACTTGGGAATGGGATTTTCCACAAGGACGTGGAGCAGATAAAATTTCTAGCTGGATCAGAAGAGATGAACCTGGCGTTAAATCCAGGGAAACAGGGAGAACCAACCTGGAGATTTATCCCTGGAATTCCTGGGCTCTTCCCTGGGCTCCAGCCAGCATTATCAGCTCATTGCTTCCAGGCACAATAAATTCACCCCGGAGATTATTTCATCCTGGTGCAGTTTGCTCAGAGAAGAAAGAAGGACCCTGGCCAATAAAAACATCATTTCTATTAGAAATTATTCCTTCCAAACCACTGGGAAAACAGAATTCCTGCAATTTATACACTTGGCAGGGGCTGGAGTCACGGATTTTTTTTCAGCAGTGGTCATTGGGGTTTTTTTTTTTCAAATCCGTTTCACTGCTTTA
>VZRR01007113.1:203-19678 GCA_013398015.1 Oreocharis arfaki
GGTGCCGCCCAGCTCAGCGCCCGGAGCCCTGCGCTGCCGTGGGCCCCGCCTGGCAGCTGAGAGGGCTGCGAGCCGTGTCCCATCCCCAAGGGCCACCCGGGCACGATGCAGCCGCTGGACCCCGACTGGCTGCCGGGAGCAGGGGGCTGCCGGAGGGCACAGGACACGGCTCCGCACTGGTGTTCGCCGGGACGGGGCGGGTGAAAGGGGACGGCCCCAAACCGAGCGAGGGCGATGAAGGAGGCCACAAAGGGACAGAGGTGTCTACAGGATGGGAATGGACGGGAGCATCACCGTCCAGCGGGACCTGCCTTGCACAGCCACAATGGTACCCACAGGCTCAGCCCTGTGTGTGGGCCCATCTTGCCCGGGTCCTGCCCCATCCTCTGTCAGACATGAGGGAGCATGGGAGAAAGGGAAGGGATACAGCTCTGGCATAGCCTTTCCCCAGGACTTGCACCACAGGGAGAGTGGTGCCCCAACCCTTCCCTGGCTGATGGCTGTGCCAGAGCTGGCAGCTTTCCATGCCCTGGCATGGCACTGCCATGATCCCTGGCAATAGAGAGGCCAGTGCCAACCTTCCCATGTCTTTGCCCAACACAGGCTTGTCCCCAGGAGGCTGTGGCAGTCGCTGGTGGTGTCCCCAGCCCAGCCTGGGCATGCTGCTGCCACCCAGCTGGGCTCCTCGAGGGCTGTGCCGGGACAGCTGTCCCGTCTTTCCGGTCCCCCCAGCTCGAGGGCTGTGGCCAGGATGCCACCAGGGAGACCAGGCCCTGCCTGGGTGTGACTCGTTATGTTCATGGCAGGAATTAGCTGGGTTTAGGCACCGGCCCTGCTCTCTCCGCCCCGCCCGCGCACCTTAAATCCCAGCCCGCCACACCCGGAGCCAGACCCGGCCATCCAGGCCACCATGGAGCTGCCGCCCGGCCGCCTTCTCCTCCTGGCTGCTCTGCTCCCCCTTGCCAAGCGGTCCAGCCCGGCCCCGCACACAACTGGACGAGAGGAGCTGGGGATGGGTGAGTGTGGCCGGGTCATGGACTGGGAATAGGGATGCTCTGGGTGCCGCTGTTGCCCAGTGCTTCCCAGTGCTTCCTGCTGCCCCGTGTGCTGCCAGGTGCCCACGAGCATGGGGCTGTGGGAGCCTGGGGTCTGACCCCGGGGCACTGGGGGCTGCTGAGGCCCCTGCTCTGTGCGTCTCACCAGCGTCCTGGCCACTGTGTCCTGCAGCAAAGCCTGGGTACTGCTACCACATCCCAGAGGTGGAGGACCTGCTGGACAAGGACTGTGGCTCCTGCCAGATGGGTGCCTCCTGTTCGCACTGCACCAGTGATGCCGACTGCCACGGAGTCACCAAGTGCTGTCCCAGCAAGTGTGGCTACACATGCCAGGAGCCAGTGTTGGGTGAGGGCTCAGTGCTGTGGTGGTGGGGTCTGGAGTGGCAGCATGGCACGCACGGGGTGGGTGACAAGAGGGGTGTTGGCTCACTTGGGGTAGCAAACTGGGAAGGGAGGTCCCTGGGGTGCTCCTGAGCTCTTGCTGGGTCTTGCAGACCCTGGGGGTCACCACACTGTGCTATGGGGAAGCTGCTGGTGCATGGGGCCGTGGGCAGGTGGGTGCAGAGCCGTGTGCTGGGACGAAGGGTACGGCAGTAGGAAGCAACCAGAACTGTGCAGAGCTGTCTGAAGGCCTGAGAGCACTGAGTGTGGGGGGTGTCCCCACACTGCCCTGGCTCAGCCTGCCCCCTTTGGATCATGCAGACTTCTGCTACCTGCCCTCAGTCTGTGGGAACTGCAAGGCGCTCTTCCGCCGCTTCTTCTTCAATGCCTCCAGCCAGCAGTGCGAGGAGTTCATCTACGGCGGCTGCGGCGGCAACAGGAACAACTTCGAGACCAAGGGCGAGTGCTTCCAGGCCTGTTCCCACATCAGTAACTAGCAATGTGCTGTGGGCCGTGGGCCACAGATGGCAGCTGCTCCTGGCCCCTCTCTCGATGCCCCATCTCTCAGTTCCAGGTGCCTGGTAGTGCTGGCCCGAGAAGTGGTGGCTTCTGCACAGCCCCTTCCTGGGGGAAGCTGCTGTTGGTGGCCACATCCCTGACCCCACAGGGAGACATTCCCCGTGGGGCTGGTGGCAATGAGGCCTGTGGGCCAGGGTGGCCATGCTGGGGCCTATGGCTTGCCTGGAATGCTCGCTGGCCTAAGGACAGGGACATGTGCCCATGCCAGCACAGATGCCCCCTCCTATGCATGGTACCTGACCTGAGGAGCCTGTCCCTCCCCTTGGACTGTGACAATACAAGGACAGGTCCCTGGATGAGCACGTCTGGGTCTGGTCCTTCCTGCCTGTGCTGGCAGGAGCAGTCAGCGCCCGTCCCTCTGGGCACTCCTCCCTCACGGGGACTGGGCGGTGGGTGCCTCCAGCAGCATGGCATGGCAGGGCTCACCCGGCCACCACCCTGCAGCTCCCATTGCCATGGATGTGCTCCCAGCCCAACCCTGCCTTCAAGCTGCTGACGTGACCTGGCTTGGAGCTGAAGGCACTGAACGGAGGAGGAACAGCTCCCACTTCGATGGATGCCTGGGGTGGTGCCTGTCCCCAGCCTGCCCTGACCCGGGTCTGTGTCTGCATCCCTTCACTGGCCCTGTGACACCAACTCCGGCTGAACCTCCTGGCCCTGGGGGCCTCAGGTGATTTCAAGGCCACTCCAGGACCACATGGGGCAGCTGGGGGCAGCCAAGCACACACTTTATTGCTGGAGGTGGTGGGGAGGGGACAGGCCAGCTGGGGCCCATGACTGTCCCATGTCCCCTAATGAAGGCATCTTCCTGCTGCAGAGGAGCTGCTCTCCCATCACGCAGCATCTGAAAAGGAAGATGTGCTTTTAAGGAGCAACGAGACTGCAGGAGTGAGGGACCAGTGGCCACGATTGCAGCCATGCTGGCCAGCTCCATGAGAGCTCCATCCCACCCCACATCACTTCAGATCCCCTTGCCCTGCAAATGCATCTGCTGGGAGCAGAGCAATGGGGCAGCAGCGGGAACTGGCCTCACAATGATGCCAAGCTGGGAGCACGCTGAGGGCCGTGCCCTTCATACAGGTCAGCTGGCACCCTGCATGACCTGGTGTTAGCGCTGGTGCTGGCCCCATCACAGTGGCCATAGGCCTCCTTACCAGCAGGCACCCGCGTGCAGACGTGGCCGCAGCCGTTGCTGCAGCACTTGTGGCCCCAGGGACACTCCTCATCGAGGCTGCAGAGGTCCAGGCAGGTCCCACCGCCCCCAGGCATGGGGCACACTCCACTTCTGCCTGCAGGGCAGAGCACCCTGCTGTGGGCCACCCGGCTGGGATATCCCACATCTCCCAGGGCAACACCTGGGTCTCCTGTGCCTCACCTCCAGGAGTGTCCACGCAGACACGGCCACAGGAGGTGCGGGTGCACCTCTGTCCCCAGGGACACTGAGAGTCGGCCTCGCACTCCTCCAAGCACCGCTCAGCACCGGGCTGGGGCACAGCCGCAGTGTCGTGCTCTGTGGGCAGGGGAGGATGGTCACCTGCTGACTCTGAGCTGAGGCTGTGTGTGCTCATGGCTTGCACAGAAAGAGGGGGATGATGGGGCAGATCATCTCCCTGGAGAGTGTGAGACCCCCACAGGTACAGCTGCCTTGGCAGACCCAGCTCAGGCTTCCAGTGCGGTCATGGTGAGGGGTCCTCACTGGGGAGGAAGGGTCAGGATGCCCCGGGGGTGGGTGCCAAGGTGACCCGGGCTCCGTCCCTGCTGGGCTCGGTGGGTGTGAAGGGCTGACCTGGCAGAGAGGCCGGCGTGCAGACGTGGCCACAGCCATTGCTGCAGCACTTGTGGCCCCAGGGACACTCCTCATCGAAGTCGCACAGGTCCAAGCACGTGCCCCCCTCCCTGGGGATTGGGCACACTCCCACTCTGCCTGCAAGGCAATCACCCAGCTGGGGGGCATCTGGCCTGGGGCACCTCACCAGGGGGCACCCCAGGGCAGCCCCACATGGCTCCCGGAGGGCATGGCTGGTTCTCACCTCCAGGGATGTCCATGCAGACATGGCCACAGCCGATGCTGGTGCACCGCTGTCCCCGGGGACACTGTGAATCAGCCTGGCACTCCTCCACACACCGGCCATCAGCTCTGTCCCCGCTGTCTGCAGGGGCACAGCAACCAACTCGCTGTCACCTGGCTGCCCTCGGGGGGCTGGGGCCAGCTCCCCCCAAACAGGCTGTGCCCATTACCTCCGGGCACGGGCACAGGCACGGGCACACACTCCCAGCCGCAGCCGGTGTCACAGCACTTCTCCTCTCGCCGGCAGACGCTGTCATCCAGGCACTGGCTCCCGCGCCGACGCCGCGGGTCCCAGCACGGCTCTGCCCGGGGGCACTCCCCGGGGTGCTCTACCAGAGGAGGGGACCCAGGCGAGGGAGGAGGTCCCAGCCCTGCTCTCACGTCACTTCCCTGTGCTCGTGGCCGGGCTGCCACGCTCACCTTGCGCAGGGCGGGTGCAGCGCATGGCACAGCCGGAGAAGCAGCACTTCTCCTGCCGGGAACAGTCCCTGTCGTGGGTGCAGGAGTCCATCTCCGTGCACGGCTCCGGTGTGTGTTGTGGCCTCACCTTTGGGCACTCACCGGGTTTGTCTGAGAGGAGCAGGAAGAGACAGCAGGAGGAGGGACCACCCTGTGTTGCAGGCACCTCCTTTCCTGCAGCCTCAGGGTGCCCTGACGACTGCACCCGGGGATCTGAATGCCTGCCCCGTGGCAGCACCGTCTCGCGTCCTGCACTCAGGAGCTTTGACACCATTCCCGGCGGAATCACTGTTCTGGCGACTATCTCCTCACCTGGTTCGGGGGCTGAGCACACGTGGCCACATCTGCTGCTGCTGCAGCACTTCTCCGCTCCCGGGCACTGCCAGTCCTTGGTGCAGGTGGTGCCACACGGGGCCACGGCCAGCGGAGCCTCCTCAGCCAGCGGGCAGATGCCTGTTTTTTCTGGAGGCAAGAGGCAGCGGGGCTGGGGGTACAAGCGGCAACAGGAGGTCTTCCCCACCCAGTCTCACAGTCCCTGGAGCTGGGGGACACTCCTGCCCGTATCTGGCACCTCGGGCCGGGGGCAGGCAGACATAGTCGCAGCCACTCAGGCAGCACTTCTCCTCGCGGGGACACTCGCCATCGTGCCAGCACCTCGCTCTGCAGTCGTAACTGGGGAACAGCCCGGCACGGACTGGGCAGAATCCATCCTTCCCTGCAGGCATAGTGTGGGGTGGCTGCAGTGCCAGTGCTGGGAGACACAGCCGTGGGGACCAGGGCACGTGGGGCTGCCGAACCTTTGGGGTGGCTCCCAGCCCCCTCACCTTGGCTGTTCACCACACAGTGCCGGCTGCACAGCTGGTGACAGCACACGTGGGATGGGGGACAGTCCTGGTCCTGGAGGCATCCCCACCGGTGCAGCAATGGCCGTTGAGTGACTGGGGCAGGGCTGGTGTCCTCTGCACCGTGGAGCAGGATGAGAGCAGGATGGTGGCCTTACCAGAGTGTGGTCTCACTATCCCCTCACCTCCCCACTCCAGTGCCCACTTGGGAGCTGTGTCCCTACCCCAGGCCCGGCAGAGCCCACCCTGGCAAGCATGGGGTGAGGGGTCCCCTTTGTGCCACAGCTCTGTGCCGCGGTGGCTGCTGCCCCACGGCGTCATTCCCGGTCTCTGAGCCACGTCCCCGCCCGCCCATCCTGGCCCATCCTGGCCCATCCTGGCCCATCCTGCCTCACCGGCCGGCACTCCCGGCAGGCACTGGTGGCCACAGCTGCTGTTGCAGCATTTCTGCGCATCGGGGCAGTCGCCGTCGCCTCGGCACCGCTCCCGGAACGGCCCTGGCTGCACCGTGGGGCCCTCGCTGGGCTTCGGCTGGTCTGGCAGGGCAGAATGGGTGTGACGATTCAGCATCCCCCACTGCCCGCCCTGCCTGCCCCGAGGGTCCCCAGCTCCTGCCATGACCCGCACGTTCCTGGTGCCTGCGGCCACGTCCCGGCGTTGGGTTTTCCCGGCAGCTGCCAGGAGCTGCCGGAGCAGGGGGAGCTGCGTGTGCTGCCCCAAGGGCCAGGGCGTCAGGGAGATAAGTAAGGCACACAGGGTCACTGGGGCGAGTCAGGGCTCCCAGCCGTCCCCGCCGAGTCCTTACCCCGCGCCGGCTCCAGGCAGGCAGAGCCGCAGCCCAGCGGGCAGCACTTCTGCGCTCCCAGGCAGTCCTTGTCCTCCAGGCAGGGGAAGGAGCAGGGGGCAATGAGCCCCTCAGGGGCTGCTGCCGGGCAGGCACCGGGCTTCTCTGCAGCGCCGAGGGGCCGAGAGGTGAGGCTGCACTGCAGTGTCCTAGGGCAGCACCGGGAAACCTGCCCCTGCCAGACCCCTCTGCCTCCCCTTGGCTGGACCCCTTCCTGTGTCCGTTCCCAGAGCCTTCCGCACATCCCGGCGGCGGTCGGGAGGCTGCTAGCAGCGCACAGGCAGCTGCACCATAGCAATGGGGATTGCACAGGGAATGGGACAGGGAGAAGGGTGCCAGCTGCCCCGGGACAGAAGCGGTGTCAGCGGCGGTACCGCGGTGCCGTACCTTCTGCCGGCGGGATGCAGCGCAGCCGGCACTCCCAGGGGCAGCACTTGAGCCCAGCGGGGCAGCTGGAGTCGTTGGCACAGAGTGGGGACTCCAGGCGCAAGCAGCGCATGAAGTCCCGTGGACACCTCCCCGGTTTCTGGGAGTCCCCTGCGGTGGGATGGCAATGTCAGGACAGTACCAGAGCCCCTCATCCTTCATCCTTGGAGAAGCAGGATGTGGGTCTCTCTGCAGGGGCCAGGGAACTAGAGCAGGGACTGCAGCCTCCGGGGCTGGAGACTCCTCTGCATCGTGGCACGGTGTGGCATGGCGCAGGCCCATGTGCGCCCTTGCAAAGCAACAAGTGCCACGAAGAGTGCCACTGGCCCTGTCAGGGCGAAGCCAGCACAGAGCCAGCACCAGCTGGAGGTCAGGATTTATTCCTGAGCATCCTGCTGCCACGGGCATCCTCACTGCAAGCAGCACATTCCTCACTGCTGCTGTCTCCTCCTCTTCCTTCTCCTCCTCCTCCTCCTCCTCCTCCTGGCACCCCGTTCTCCTCTTGGCCATGCTGGGAAAATTGGGACAGCCCTGCCTCTGGTACAGGCGAGCTCCAGCTGGCGCCTGTGCCCGGCTCCTGCTGCCAGCTGAGGCTGCGGCGGGAGCCGCCTCTGCCAAGAGCCCGTCCGGCTGCGGCGGGGCCGGGTGTTTGGGCTGCAAACAGACGCTGCCGGAGTTTCACTGCAAACAGCAGCTGCTTCGTTCAAACAAAG
The DNA here is from genome assembly GCA_013398015.1 of Oreocharis arfaki. Lineage (NCBI taxonomy): Eukaryota > Metazoa > Chordata > Aves > Passeriformes > Paramythiidae > Oreocharis > Oreocharis arfaki. The sequence goes on from VZRR01007113.1 coordinate 7,571, forward strand.
AGGCACCGGCTGTGGTCTCGGTTGTGGGCAGAGCCTCGCCGCAGCTGGGCACCACTGCTCCAGGCATCGTCCCACGGCGGGGTGCTGGCAGCAGGGGTCTGTGCCCAGGATGCAGCCCAGACCCTGCCGCACGTGGCACCCCTGGGAGCTGACAGTTGCTGTGCCCGTGGGGTGCAGGGGGTGCCCACGGGGATGAGGGCATGCACACGTGCCCCTGCACCCTGGGGTGGGAGCAGGGTTCCCCAGGCAGCAGGGCTGCGGTGCAGGTGCTGCAGCCAGCTGGGACAGAGAGGGGGCACGGCAGGGGCACGGGGGTCGGGATGCAAGGAGCTGCTCGCAGGCTGCCTGTGCTTGGCAGCTGCCGGGTTTGACTCTTGGTACTCACCGCCCTTCTCTGGTGTTACGCTCGGCTCTGCCCTGAGGATGAGGAGGCCCAGGAGGAGGAAAACTCCGGGGCTCATGGTGCTGCCGGGGATGTTGTGCATGTCTGGAGCTGAGCTGGGGCTTGGTTTAGAGTCTGTGGTAGAGGTGCCTGAAGTGCCAGGGCAGCTGAAGCTGGGCTGCTGTGGCAGCTGGTTGTGCTGTGGGCAGGAGGGGCAGGAGGAGGGGCAGTTCCCAGAACCCGCCGGCGCCCCGCCAGTCATCCCGCTTATCTCTGCCCAAGCCCTGCTTTGGGGTCAGGGCGACCTGCGGGGCTGGGGAGGCCAGATGGGGTCAGGCACTACTGTCCCCTATGTTGCACCACCCCATCCCTGCTGCAGCTGGCTGCCACTCCCTCTCTGGGTGTCCTTCCAGGCCCACTCACTCCTCTACTCCCTGGAGTGCTGATAGACCCCATGGCTTGTTCCTGGCATGGCAGTGGGAGCAGCGTGAGGGGTTCTAACAGCTCCAATGCCGTGGTGGTGCCCCTCAGCCAGGTGTAGCTTCCGTGCACGGGACTGCTTGGGATCCAGCACTATGAGTAAGCAGGTCTTGTCGTGGCCCCTGACATGTGGGTGATGCTCCCTGCCCCCTTCTTTGTCCGGGTGCTCCATCTGTCCTGACCCGTGACTGCTTTTCCCACCAGGTTTTCACACTCTGGGATGCAAATGATCCCTTCCTCGGCACAAGGAATCCAAGAGAACTGGTTCTCCAGTCGGTGACTGCCGAGGGGACATCGTGCAGCCTCCAGGCCCAGCAGGAGGGTTACTATGGAACGATGATGGCTGGAAGTCACCTGCATGGAACCGGGACCCTCTCCCTGCCCTGGGGCAGCGCCTTCATGCAGGGATGGCTGCCTGCACCTCCCTGCCTGCACGAAGCCCAGGCTGCCAGCGCCCCTGGGAACCAGAGCACAGAACAGGGATGGTGATGCAGAGCACAGGCGGCTGTGGGATGGTTTATTCTGTCTCTGGAGCAGCTGAGGCCATTGTGGATGTGGGATTTCACCCCATGCAGGGTTGCCAGGAATCTTGGCCATGGGGTAGTGCAGGCAGTGTGCAGCCCTTAATGGCACGGCCGGGGGTGCCAGGAACTCTGACCAGAAGCAGCAGAGTCAATGTGCAGTGCAGAAGTGCAGAGTCTGCCAGTGCAGACAGTGCAGTGCAGGGATAGGTGTGGGGGACAGCAGCACCTCTGCTCAGCCCGTGGGTGCAATGGCAGTGGGATGTGGGATGACCCTGAAATGGCAGCTCCTGGTGCAGCCCTTCCTGGCCGTGGCTACACTGTACCTGGAAGAGGCAAGTGAGGTGGTCAGTGAGGATGGGTGCTCCCTCTCTGAGGGATGGGGGGCCCTGTGGTGCTCACACCCCGGGCCCCGCTCTGCCCCCTCCAGGCTGGGCCCCGGAGGCAGCAGGGTGTGTGGGGGCTGTACCCCTCAGTGGGCGGACGCAGAGCCGGCTGCAGCCCTGCAGGCAGCACTTCTGGCCGAGGGGACAATCCTTGTCCTGCAGGCACTGGAGGAGGCACTTGGCTGCCCGATCACCCTCTGCTGCAGGGGGACAGAGGCCTGGCCACGCTGGCACATGTGGAGAGAGGAAGGGGTGAGGGGCTCAGGGCACCCCTCCAGGGTGGCGGAGCTGCCCTGCCTGCAGGGGTGAGCTCCTCACCCAGCTCCTGCCCCATCGGACAGCAGCTCAGTCCCGCTTCCCATTGCCCCCGGGAGGGTGATGGTGACAGGGTAGGGAGGGGTCCAGGGGTCTTGGCCCCACAGGGTGCTGATGGTTTACCCTTGGTGGGTGGTTTGCAGATGTGGCCACAGCCGGTGGTGCAGCACTTGTCGTCCCCAATGCAGTCACTGTCGGTGTCACACAGCTCCAGGCAGGGCCCCAAAGAGCCCCGCAGCACCATGGGGCACATACCAGGCTTCACTGCAGCACGGTGGCTCCCTGGTGACAGTGAGGAGTGTGGCTGTGCCGGGATTCTGTCCCCAGCCCTGCTCCTGGCACGGCCTCTGTCTCCATCCTGTCCCTGTCCTGCACCTCCATCTTCCTTCCCAGAGCACCATGACGGCCTCAGCCACCAGCCTCACACCCACACCAGTCTCACCCAGTGAGACCAGCCACAGCTCAGTACGGGATGCCAGCTGGTTGCTGGAGTGGTGAAGGACAACCCTTGCTATGGTTGCAGCAGCACACAGTCTGAGGGGGGTGCAGGAGGGAGGGTCAGGAGGGAGTTAAGCCTTTTACCCACTTGGGACCATCTTCCACCCATCATGGAGGAGCTGGACATGGGGATCCCTTCCCACAGCACCCTGAGGGTCAGCCCTTGGCAAGGGGCTCATGAGGGCTGGGGCTGTGCCCAGGGCAGGCGTGTGGCACCGGGAGCTGCAGCCGGCGGCACGCACTCCCTGGGGCCTGGATGGATGCCACCAGCTGCACACTGGTGGGGAGCTGGGCTAGCACCAGTGCAGTGGTGGGCTGGACATGGGGATCAGAGAGGGCAGGCGGGGCTGTACCTGTGTCCGGAGGGGTACAGGCCAGCCCACAGCCAGAGAAACAGCACTTGTGCTCCCCAGGGCAGTCCCGGTCATCGGTGCAGTGGTTGGGGCAGGCGGCAGCTCTCCTCTGGGCACGCTTCCGTGGGCAGAACCCGGGTTTGGCTGCAGGGAAGGCGCAGGATTTGGCATGCAGCCAGCCTGGTCCCACTGCCCACGGCTCCCCTACAGTGCAACAGGGACTGCGGACCCCTGGGGCTGTCCCAGGACATCCTCAGCCTGGCATGGGGATCTCCAGGACGCCTCACCTGGCTCAGCAAGCACGCAGCGGGTGCAGCAGCCGCGGGTGCAGCACTTCTCCCCCGAGTGGCATGTGGTGTCGTTGTGACATCTTGTCCCACAGCTTGGCCCAATGGCACTGCCAGCGTGAGGGCAGTAGCCCGGGCTCTCTGCAGAGGGAGATGCTCCATGCAGCCGTGTCCCAGAGAGCAGGGCTCACTCCGGGGCACCAACACAGGCACCAGCCCACATCCCACCCGTTGCCCGATCCTCGCGCTGGCATCCCTTGGAGTGACCAGTGGTACCTGTGGTGGGCAGGAGGCAGGTCCACACCTTCCCGATCTGGCAGCACTTCTCAGCACCAGGGCAGCCATGGTCGGAGAGGCAGTACAGTCTGGGGGGCCAAGGGGCTCCCCTTGTCCCCACCGGGCACTCGCCTGCTTTGGGAGGGGCAGTGGGTGTCCAGTGTCCCTGCAGGGCCCGGTGTGGGGATGCAGGGAAGGTGAGGGCAGTGCCCTGGTCCCCAGGGCTGTGCTGCTGGGCCAGGGCAAGCAGTGCCAGGAGCACCAGAAGAAGGGTGCAGTGGCCCTGCATCGTGCTGCAATTGATGTGCTTCTGGGTGATGGGCTGGGATTTAAACCCTGCTCGAATGGGGGCTGGCCAAGCCAAGCTGCTCCTTCTCGTGGCAGCAGAGTTCCAGGACTGTGGGAGTGCTGGGCATGAACAATTCAGCTTGGGGGAGACTCCCGGGACAGCGCTGGGCTCGTGGCCCACGGCTGACGCATCCTCCACAGCTCCTTTTCCAGGTCACTGGTGACCTGTGAGCAGCTGGGCCAAGGGCTGAGCAGCGCTCCCAGAGCCCCACCATTGCGAGCATGGATGGGACACAGGAGCAGTGCTCTGTCCCAGTCTTCAGTGTCCACTGGATCCCTCCTGGCACATGTGGAGCAGGGAGAGCTGCTGTGGAGCTATGGTGCTGGCACAGCCTGCACCTGCACCAGAGAGAGAGGGGGAACCAGCGCCAGACATTGGGCAGTGCTGGGCATGGTGTGGGGCTCACTCAGTCCCAGGGGATGGTTCTGGTCTGTCCCCTGCCAAGGGCAAGGGCTCTGGGGGTGCCGGCCCCTCTCAGGCAGGAGGGACATGCTCCAATCCCAGGGGCTGGGAGCAAGAGCAGGCAGGTACGGAAGGAACAGGGCCCCTGTGGAGAGCAGGAAGTGCCAGGGGAAAGCAGGACAGGAGCAGGAGCCCAGCTTTGAGCAGGTGGGGAGGGATGTGGCAGGGGCAGGCACAGGACCAGGGCTTGTGGGTTGCACTGCTCAAAGCTTCTTCAGGCTTCTGCTGTGGGCAGGGTGCCACGGCCAGGCTGGGAGGGCAGAGGTAAGGAGGAGTTTGGGTGATGCTCGTGTACGGGCACACACTGCAGCCTGTTTGTCCCCTGGCTATTGCAGAGTGGGGAGCAGAGAGCACCTCTGATGGGACATGGACACAGCTGCACTTCGACAGCCGTGCTCTGAGCATGGTGGAGGAGCCAAGGTGGAGGAGCCAGTGTGCAGGGACATCTGGGGCCGTGGAGCCATGGGACAGCCCCGGGCAGGGCACAGGCTGGGGACCCTTGGACGCATGGGAGAGTCAGTTGATGCTGCTGCTTGTGTGGAGCCCTTCCAGGCATCTCTGGCATGGGATGGACAGGCAGCCACGGCTCGTGATGGAGAGGAGGCCACAGCACGGAACAGAGGTAGCTATGGTGCAGGATGGAGAGGCAGCCACGGTGTGACAGGGAGAAGCTGCTTTATTGGTGAGAGAGCAGGGAACCCCAGGGAGGAAACTGAGGCTGAAGGCTCCAAGCCAGGGGGATGGTGCAGGGCCAGGGCCAGGGCACGTGGGCTGGGCATCAGGCAGCAGCTTCCCTGTGGCTGGGCTGGCAGGAGGCAGCTGCACCTGCAAAGGAGCAGAGGCTGTGAGCGGGACGGGTGCACGGGTGCCGTGCTGCAGTGCTGTGGGATCCCTGGGGTTGGAGTGCACCCAGCTGACCTCAGTGGATGGGCGTCACACAAGAAACCTTGCCGCAGCCGTTCCTGCAACACTTCTGGATCCCAGAGCAGTTGGCATCGGTCTTGCACTGGTTGGTACAGACGCCCAGCATGGGGATGCCCGGGTTGACAGGTGGGCAGGTGCCAGGCTTCTCTGAAAGGCAAAGGGACATGGCTGAGACCTGCTGGCCCTGGCATGGGGGGCAGGGCCCACCCTGCAGCTCTCAAAGCTGTGGGCATGGCCCTGGCCTCTATCTGCCATGGAGGAGGGACCACCATAGTACCCAGCATTTCCCCCATCCCATAGCTGTGCTTGTTGGCACTCCTTGCCAGCTGGACCTGATGGGGACACATGAGGGAGGCCACATGGCATGGTGGTCCCCAACGGTCCCTGTCCCCAATGTTCCCGCTCAGGGACACATGGCTGGCACAGGATGTGCAGCTGCCACACGCAAACATGATGGAGGCCTTGGCCCTGCTGTCCTCTACAACTGCCATGGATGGCCCTGGCTGTTTGTTCATGGCATGGGGGCTCAGCCTAGGCCTCAGCCAGGATCGCATGCCCCCCAAACAGCCTCTGCCTGGCAGTGTGGGGCCCCTGCCCCGCTGTCCCACTGCCTGCCACTGAGCTCTGGCTCTGCACCATGCTGCCCTCCACCGTGGTGCAGCCAAGCCAGCGCTGTCCCACAGGCAGCCTGTGGAGCCTCTAGGTCACATCCATGTGTCTGCAGCTGTGGATTCCAGCTCCTGCACCCATCTCCTTGGGTCACTCTCCAGAAGGACTGTTGCGGTGAGTGTGCTCAGCACAGAACAGTGCCCACATCCTGGGCTGGCAGCCGCCCACAAGGCTGAGAAGGCAACAAGAACTGCAGTGGGGAGCGGCGCAGACCCCCACCCTCTAGCCAAGCCCCAGCATCATTTGAGGGTGTCCACTCAGCCCCTGCATCGCCGAGAGGAGGAAGGTGTGAGCATGACCCAGCAGGAGCACACCCCGAGCCTGCTGGGCTCCCATGCAGCCCCCAATCCCCGCGCTGCAGCTGGACACACACTGGGCACCCAGGCCTGTGGCCACCACTGCACCCTGGAGCACCAGTACTGCCGGCTGGGATGGGCTGTTGGCTCGTGGCAGTGGCATCGGCTCCGGGCAGCGCGGCCAGGAGCAGGAGGGAGTGTTACCGTCAGGCTTCTGGCAGGCCTTGCCGCAGGCTGACGGGCAGCACTTGAGGGTGCTCTCGCAGTCGCCATCGGACTGGCACCCCACCGTGCAGTTCACGGCATCCATCGCCGGGCTCGGGCACACGCCGGCTTTTGCTGCAAGGCAAAGGTGGGGGCGTGGGCAGGCGCGGGGCGGCCGGCGCCGGGCAGGGCGAGGGCTGCGTCCCTTTCCGGGAGATGCTGCCCCGGCCCCAGGGCTGGCTCCAGGGATGCTGCCGAACCCAACCGCGCCGGGCACGGGCTGGTGCTCGCCCCGGCCCTCACGCCGGCTGCCTTGGGGCTGGGAGGGAGGGATGCTGGCCGCTCGCCGGCCGGGCCGTGCCGTGCCGAGCCGTGCTGGGCCATGCGCTCATACTCACTGGTGTCATTCTGGGCGGATGCTGCCGGCAGCTCTGCCCAGAGAGCCAGGAGCCCCGCCAAGATGAGGACGCTGCGGGCCGCGGGCATGGTGCAGGAACCGGCTGCGCTGTGGCCGCCCGGCCGGCCTTTAAGCTCCTCTCCAGGTGGGGCCGGCGGGCTCGGCCTTCCGGGTGGCTCCCAAGGGCCGGGCAGGGCCAGGCTCCCCCTTCGCGCTTGCACAACCCGAGTATCAGGTATCTACCGCTGCTGGCTGCCGACCAGGGAGGGGGAGCCTCCAGGAGACTGGGCGGCCATGCTGAGAACTCGCCCGGCAGGAACAGCAGCCAAGCACCCCCGGCCACGGCCCCCGCACGCCGGACCCCAGACAGCCCCTCAGGGAGCCCGACGGGCCGCTGGGTCGCCATGGCCCTGCGTGGGGATCGGCCGTGGGGATGAAGTGGTACCGCTCGCACCGAGCGAGGCAGGCGCGAGTGCGCCAGGGACAGGGCATGACCCGTCCCTGTTCAGGCTCACCCTGCACTGCCCCGGCCCCAGTCAGGAGCTTGAATGGAGCCCCTGGCCTGGGTCGCTGGTGCCCCGAGGCTGGGAGGAACCAGCAATGCAGACAGGGCTGTGGCTCAGCTCTACAGCTGCTCACCCAGCTCCTGCTCCTGTTCCACACATTGCTCTCCTCCAGCTTTTGCTCCTCAACTGAAGGGTCCTCCAGGCTGCCTGTGCCTTGGGCAGGTGCCTGGCCCAGGGCTGGCCGGCACCTCCCCGCAGCCACGGGAGCTCCTGCCCGGCCACAGCCCTGTCCCACAGACCCTGCCATCCTCACAGCCTCCCACAGCACTGGGGATGCGGATGGACCATCTGACAGCACCAATTGTGCAAGTGGCTGTCAAGGAGTGAGCTATTGACATGCTCTCCCAGTGCTCCGGGACACGATGGTATTTGGGCTGTACAACCCCAACCCCTTCGGCGTGTCTGGGATACCCTCCCCATGGCACGTCTGGTGGGTCAGGACACTTCACTGCCCCTGGCAATGTCAAGCTGGGGATGGTTTGAACGGACCCAGCTCGCCCACCTAGCGTGGCTGCCCTGCTCACATCAGCGTTTGCCACTCCACCAGCGCCCATCTCCTCCACAGCCTCCTGCACGAGGATGAAACCTGCCCTCTTCCTGGTAATATGCCCTTGTTGCTGGCAGAGACAGCCCCAGCTCCGGGCTGGAGCATCCTGAAAATTTGCATGGGCCAAGGGTGCATGGGGCTGGGACATGATCCCTGCCTGAGTCACGAGCTGGCGTCGGCTCTGCCGGGGTCCGTCTCCAGGTAATTTAACCCCACAGTCAACAATGTGGCACGACGGCGTGGCAGTAAATCAGTAACTGTTTGCCTTTGCCTGTGGTCCCCTCCCTGCCTGGGTGTTTATGCAGGAACAGGAGCTGGCGTAGATGGCTGAGCCGCCTGCCCCACTGCCGCACCTCATGTCACCGCTGCGGGCAGTGGGAGTGACACACGGGGATTGGGCAGAGGCTTGGGGTGGCAGGGGGGTCATCAAGGCAGCCCTTGTCCCTGTGCCCTCCAGGGAGCTGCTGGGGAGCTGCTGGGACCTGGCCACGCTCAGGCTGGCTGGGATGTTCCCATAGTGAGCCGCACTGGGCTGGACTGGGATTTAACCCAGGGCCAACATTGGGATGCCAGGAATGGAAACAACCATGTTGCAGCCCAGTGGCCCCTGCACCAGGGCCGCAGCACAGTGCTGTGTTGGCCAGGGTGAGATGGGGATGGTAACAGTTGGGAGGTGAGCACACTGCCCACCAGGATGGAGGGGAGGGACCTGCACCACACCTGCCTGTGCTGCACAGGGACAGAGCCCACCCAGACCCAGCAGCAGCTTCTCTAGAGCAGCAGCACTGCTGCCAGTCCCACACTGCCCACCCAGGGTCACTGGTGTCCCACTGTGGCTGGGCTGTGACCCTGTGCTGGTGCTGTCTTTGAGGGTCATCGCCCTGGTGTGACCCTGTGACAGCTCTGCCCCAGCATGGGGTGACCCCAGCATGGGGTGACCTTGGTGCTGGCAGTGAGCAGCCAGCACTGGGAGGCTGTGAGGGTGGATGCCAGCAGCCAGGATGCACGAGAGCAGCTGGGTGGGAGTAGAAGGGAGCCCAGAAAAGGAAGGCTCATGGAAGGAGACGAGGGGGAAGCAACAGAGGAAGCTGAGAGCTGGGGGGAGCAGTGTGGGCGCCAGTGGATTTTCCCCTCGGTTGTGCCCCAGCTCCAAGGTGCCCAGCTGGGTGCTGAGGGGACAATCCAGCTGAAGCTCCCCCCAGCCAGCTGGAGCACCTGGAGAGGGACTGAGCAAGCTGGCAGCTGGGCCAGCCGCTCCAGCCCACGCAGTTGGCGTCACCTTCTGGGAGACAGGAATGCTTTGGCTCCTGTCCCCAGTCTATGGCATTCAGGATATTGGTGTCCCCACCCTGGCTCCGCCAGGTGCTTCCTCAGCAGAGGCTGAAGATGGCTGTGGGGTGTACAGGGGTCTGCCAGCTGTCCCTATGGCCAGGGAGGATCCTTGCTGAGCACCTGGGATCAGCAGCCCCAAGCCCAACCCCAAAGGCTCTTCTCTGCTGCATCCCTTGGGAGCTGTGCCCACCACCACTGAGCCTGGTCACGGTGGCTGCGCCCAAGCCTCGCAGGTGACCGTGGCTCCTCCATGGCAGCAGGGAAGGTGCTGGAGTCACGTCTCCTGACTGCTGAGGGAATGTGGTCAATGATTAAAAGGGGCACATTGAGGTGCCCCCGAGCAGTGAGCCAGCCTCCCGCTGCTGGCACAGAGCAGGGACAGCAAGTACAGGGTTAGAGGGGGACACCTCATCCTCTGGAGACACTGGGCCCCTCAGCTGGCAGCACAGGGTCCCCACACCATGGGCATGGACTGGTGCATGGTCCCTCAGGTCCAGCTGTGCACCTGCCGAGGGCTCCTGCCACATCCTGCCACTGCCGAGCCCCCCACTGCCCACACTGCCCCTGCGGCGCACACCTCGGTGGCCCTGCTCTGTGGCACGGCCGCAACTTCAGTGGCGCACGGGTGCTCCAGAGCTCGGGATATGCCTGGCTCTGTGCTGTGGGATTGCTCCTACTCCAGCCCCAAACAGCCCCACAGTGCTCCAAGGGCTAGCAGAAGGCGTTCACCCCAAGCCCCTCAGCACTCACCTTTGCTCCCGGCAGCCACAGGGGCTGCCTGCAGCTGGACACACAGGGCCAGGATGCCCAGGAGGAAAATGATGGTGGTCTTCATGTTGGTGAATGCCACAGGTATGGATGGGCAGCACGGGTCGGCGGGGTTTATATCTGTATGGGGCTGGGGAGGGGCCATGCACATAACCTTTGTGTGCCAAAACACTCACTGCTGCTGCATGTCACAGTTGTGCCCGAGGCAGTGACGGCCTGAGAAATGATTTACCTGGCCTTGTCCAGCCCTGGCAACCAGGCTGCAGCAGGGGGAACGACCCTCAGCACCCTCATGGGGAAAGGGAAATGAGGCCATGGGCTGGGGTCACCCCACAGGAGTGGGGAGCCCAGAACTGCCCAGCCGTGACAATTAGATGAGTTTGTGGGATAGGAACCCAGAGGGGACTGCTCAGGAGGATATTCCCCTGAGAGCTGCTGTCCTGGCAGTGTATCACAGGGGTGTTTTGGGGCAGAGCAGCTGTGGGTCTGCTGGGCTGTGCCCATCCCAGAGACCCAGCACCTGCCTGCCCCAGTCCTGGCCTGGTGCCTGCATCATGCCATATCTACCCATGGAGCCTCAGGGGACAGCTGGCTGGGTCCCCGCGGGCAAGCATGGCCTCAGGGGGAGCGGAGCGTGGGAAGCCTCCATGAGACACAAGGCTGGGTGCACCCGTGGCTGAGCTCCATTCCTCCGTGGGGACAGGCTGGTGGCTCCGTGCCGACACGTCGCTGGCTGCAGACGTGTCCCAGCAGATGGGTGCTGTGGCGGGGTCAGCACTGGGGCTGCCTCTCAGCTCCCCATGCTCCCAGACTGGTGAGAGGTGACCCTGGGATGCCCAAGGTCAAAGGTGTGGGGAGGTGACAGGGAGCCCAGCTGAGCGTGTGAAGGGTGACCATGCCAAGGGTGAGGTCTGCTCCCTGCCCTTAGGGACCCCATGGTGCTGCCGCTGCTGTGTCTGAGACCCTGCCAAGCAGGACCTCTGCTTCCTGCATCCCATCCCATGCAGACAGGGGCATGGTCAGGGCACTGCAGCCATGCCAGGGGGCTGTTCTGTGGCTCTTCTCATTGTTGAACTGTGGCCATGCAGGCACAGCTCTCTGTGCCTCGCTGAATGGCAAAGAGCACTTGCAGGTGCTGCCGGCAAGTTGGGCAGAGGCAGCCGGGCTTGGGGGACAGAGCAGGAGACTGGCAGGGCTGCAGCAAGGCACAGGGGACAGCCAGGGCTGCAGTGGGTGGAGAGGGACAGGACCAGGATTTTTAAGGGGCTGGTGGAAGAGACTTGTCCTGTTCTGGACCTGGAGCTGGAGAATGGCCTCAGCTGGGATCCCAGTGTGTGAAGGGACACCAGGGACACTCCCTGCCCGGGAAGTTGTGACAAGGTCAGCCTGCCAGGATGCAGGCATCTGTGCTGAGGCCAGTGTGATGACCTCTGTGGCCTCATCCAGGGTTTACAGCTCAACGATCGTACTTTCCCACTTGGAAATTCCTGTGTGCGTCATCCCTGTTCCGAGCAGCCGAATGCATTTGTTGTTGCCAGAACTCTGGGTCTGAAGCAAAAGGAAACATGAGCAGGAACCAGGGGCTTTGAGAGCAGCCTGGTCACATACACCTTTGGGTGACACCTTTGGCTCGATGTGGCGTGTGCCGCGGTGCCGTGGTGGCGATGTGGGGGTCACCTGTCCCTCCCGAGGAGCCCTGGCCCTTTGGCTGGTGCTGGCCGGCTCTGCGGGAACCGTGCACTCTTCCTGCCCCGGCTGCCGGGGTGTGTCACGATGTGTCACGGCGCGGAGCGGCATCAGCGATGGCCCGTGCCAGCCGTGCGGCACATGGCAGCGTGAGCCTGGCGTGCCCTCCGCCGCGGGGCTGTGCGGAATGGACCCCTGGTGTGGGCAGCCCCCTCCCCACCTGCCCGCACCTCCCTCCCGCAGCTCCTCCCAGCGGCGCCGGTGCTTCTGGCGGCTCCCCCCGTCCCCTCCCGCCGTGTGTCGCGGCTCGGGGGCCGGTCCCGTCCCGGTGCCGGTGCCGATCCCGTGCGGCGGCCGGCAGAGGAGGCTGTTGCTCCGCCGGAGCGGGCCGGGAGCGGGGCCGGGCTCTG
>VZRR01007119.1:0-14375 GCA_013398015.1 Oreocharis arfaki
ATGAGCACACATCTTTCCTATCAAGGGGAATGGGGTTCCCTAAGAGCACCCTCAGTGCTGGCAGCTCCCACACATAGGCTGTGATGCTCACTGAGCCCCCTGTGAGCGGATGGGACTTCCAAGGGCTTAAATGATCCCCCTAATGGGAATGCAGTGGTGGCACTGCGTGACTGGAGCCCCTCTGAGGATGTCTTAGTGCCAGCAGCTCTCCATGCATGGGCTGTAGTGCTCACTGTGCTCCTTCTGAGAAGATGAGACCCCCGAAGGTCTCTTAAATGAACCCCCCCATGACGGCAATCTGTTGATGGCAGTGCTGCAGTGCCCAGCTGAAGCCCCCCAGGGACACCTCTGCACCAGCACCTCTCCACACACAGGTTGTGGCACTCACTGAGCCCCCTCTGAGGGGATAGGACACCCCACGACTAAAAATGGGACTCCCCAAGGGCAGCCTCAGTGCTGGCAGCTCCTACACATGGGCTGTGGCACTCACTGTGACCCCTGTGAAGGGATGAGACCCCCAAGGGGTTAAACGAGCCCCTCTAAGGGGAATGGGGTGATGTCATGGTGATGCCTGGGTGGAGCCCCCCGGCGGACACCTCAGTGCCAGTAGCTCTCCACTCCCTGGCTGTGGTGCTCACTGAGCACCCCACGAGGGAATGGGACCCTGGAGGGATTAAATCAGCCCCCGTAAGGGGAATGGCGTGGTGGTGGCACTGCAGTGTCCATCTGGAGCCTTCACAGGGACACCTCAGCACTGTCAGCTCCCACACACGGACTTTGGTGCTTACTAAGCCCACTCTGAGGGGAATGAGATCCCCGAGGGCTAAAATCGTGACCCCTAGGGGCTTAAATCAGCTCCTCTGAGGTACTGGAATAGTGGTGGTGCTGTGGCTCTCAGCTTCAGCACCCCCAGGGCCACCTCAGTGCCAGCCACTTGCCACACTCAGGCTGGGTGCTCAATGAGCCCACTCTGAGGGGAATGGGACCCCAAAGGGGTTAAAATGGGTTCCCCAAGGGAAATCGGGTGGTGGCAGTGCTGTGATGCCTGGCGTTAGCCCTTCCAGAGCCCCCTTGGCTCCAGCAGCTCTCCACACAGGCTCAGCACGCTCTGGGCTCCCCAGGGCAGGTGAGACTCCCAAGGGCTTAAATCAGTCCCCTTAAGGGGAATGGAGTGGTGGCACTGTGATGCCTCACTGCAGCCTCCGTCCCAGGGACGCCTCAGTGCTATGCAACTCCCACACACAGGCTGTGGTGCTCACTGAGCCCCCCGTGAGGGAATGGGTCCCCTAGGGGGTTAAAGTGGGGTCCCCAAGGGCAGCCTCAGTGTGCTGGCATCTCTCCACATGCAGGCGGTGATGCTCGCTGAGCCCATGAAGGGTTGGGACCCCGAGGGTTAAATCAGCCTCCCTAAGGGAAATAGCGTGGCGGTGTCATTGTGGCTCCCAGCTGCATCCTCCCCCCTCAAGTGCGAGGCAGCTGCGGCTCCAGGCCCTGTCCTTGTGGGAATGGGCTTTTCCCTGTGGATCTTGACAGGTTGGTGCTGCTGCTCCAGGCAAGGATTCCTCACCCATTAGAAAACATAAAGGTGGTTTTTCCATCTCTTACCCAGAAAAAGCAGAAAGCCCCTCACCCTTTTTGTGGCAGCGGAGGCGGTTCGGGGTTCAGACTTTCCTGCACGTCCTTTGCTCATCCTCTGCCTCTCTTGCCGGGCCTGGCTCTGCACTGGGCTGCAGCTTTGGATGGAGAGAGCCAGCGCCCTCTGAAATCCCACCCAGCCTGTGCTGGGAGGAGAGATCTTAATAAAGAGTCAGATTTCCTTCTTTTTTTTTGTAATCCCGTTTCTGAGATGAAAAGCCTCCCCGAGCTGGCCCCAGGAATCCCTCCAGTGACACTGCAGAACAGACCCAGCCCTGACGTAGCAGGTATTTCTGCGGTTGAAGCATGAGCAATTCTGCCTTGAATAAATAGCTGGAACCCTCCCAGAACTCCTCAGATCTCTGGTCCAACTGAGCACCTCCTGCCCCAGGGGGTTCACCCCGACGCCATGTGCCAGGTTTTCTCCAGGACCCAGCAGCCACCCACCCCTGGGAGACTCTGCATGTTTCCAGTTGCCTAAAGGATGGCTGGTCCCCTGATGATGTCCCCCATGGCTGTCGTGGGGAGGCTGGCAGAGCCCAGCATGGGGGGAATCTGGGGTTAATGTGCACACAGAGCAGAGGAGGGAAAGGGAGCAGGTTGGGGAAGAGCTTTATTGGGAGATCTTGGACATAATAAATAAAGGTTACACTGGGAGATGATGGTGAGGGACTGGGGGCACACTGTGCTCCGTGGGGGCTGGAACCGCTTCTGCCCTTCCGAGTAGGACATCTCCCTGCATCCCATCTGCCCCATCCTGTTCCTTCCACCCAGCAGCAAAGCTGGCCCAGGGGTCGCTGCCTGCCACCCCTTTTGGGATCAGGGCAGGGAGTAACCTGGCAGAAACAGGGGCAGGGAGTGTTTTGGGGAGCGGCGTGGGGCAGAAGGGGTGGGAAGGCAGGGCTGTGGGTGCGGAAGGGCCCGGCTGTCACTGTGCCAGGGCCTGGATGATGTCCTCCACCAGCATGGTGCCGATGACCATCTTCTCGCTGTTGATGGTCAGCTGGGCTGTGGAGCCCTCCCGCCGCTCCAGGGTGATGAGCACCAGGCTCCCGCTTGTCACTGTCTTTGCTGCGAACCTGTTGGGTGGTGAACACAAGGCTTCAAGGCAAGTGTCCCCAGTCACCCTCTGGTCCCATGGGATGCTCTGGTGGGGACAAGCAGGTGCCTGCCACCCACGGCCACTGTCACATTTGGGTTCATGCAGGCTCCTTGTCCTAAAGGGAGCCCTGAGTGTCCCTGCTGTGATTTGGGTGGGAACGGAGAGATGACAGAGCCTGCCTGATCCAGGTGTGGGAGTCCAGCTACCTGTACTCGTTGCTGGCACCGCAGGGCACGCGGCCCACATTGGCAGCTGAGGTCACTTGCTGGACGATGGTGTGGTCACTCCGGCATTTCTCGGGCAGCGTCAGCTTCTCTGTGATCTCGCTCATGCCCATCAGCTTCCCTAGAGCAGGTAACAGAGGCACCTGCCTGTCTCCGGCCACACACACTGCTGGGTCCTGCTTTGACATGCCCAAAGCAAGCCCCTCCAGCTCCCTGCGTTCCCTATGACATCCTGAGCTGTCTGCTCTGCTTGCTCTTGGTTCAGGATTCAGTGGATTTGGGAAAATCTTTCATAACCTTTCCTAGGCTCCTCCCCGTGTCCCTGCCTGGTGGCAGCAGCCACGCCCCTGGGGATGGGCTCCTCTGGACAGCAGCAGCATTGGGGCTAGGTGCTGCAGGGCACCGAGCACGCCCCACTCAACATAGCCCCCATCCGTGGAGGCAGGGTGGGGATGTACTGATCCAGGAGCACAGGGACACAGGACATCACTCACCGGACACAGTTCTGGGAGCGCCAGGGGTGGCACAAGCCCTTCACGCTTTGTGGGGACCCAATGAGGCCACCCTGACACCAGGGTGGTCACCTCAACCCACAGGCTGGGGGTGCAGGAGGGAGTGAGGGGAGCAGAGCTAGTCTAGGGGCTGGCTGAGCGGCCACTTACCCTCACCCGGCCGTGCCAGGTGCTCTAGGGCCACAGTGAAGGCGGCAGAGGGGGCAAAATTGGAGGTGAGTGTCAGGGGTGAGTGCCTGTGCAGCACCCTCTCCCCATCCCTGGCCCCACTCACCCTGCTCCTTCTTGAACTCGTTCTCGCTCATGAAGACGGGGGCCATGAGCTCCCCCACGGGCGGCTGGATGGAGACGTAGAACTGGCGTGTGTGGGTGCTGAGGAGACAGGCGGGTGAGAGGGGCACGTGTTAAGAATATGCCTTCTCTCCACATCCTGCTTCCCATCCCTGCCCTGGGCAAGGGTGACCAGGGGAAACTGTGGCACAAAAGGGCTCAGGAATGGGGGAACCTGTCAGGCTGGACCTGGAGATGCTGCTGCCTCCTTGTCCCCTGCAGGGAGCCCTGTGCATTTCTTGCTGTCCCCACGCCCATCCAAATGTCTCCTCTTCCTTGGAAGGACCCTGGTGCCTGTCCTGCTGTCCTCCATCCCCTGGGATCCCCTATCCCCTGTTTCTGCAGTCTCCTGCCCCCCACTACTTGGACGGATGTTGGTACCTATCCCACTTTCCCCGTCTCTGGAGCACCTCACACCCTGGTCCCTGGGGACACCCATTCTGCCCTGCCCAGCGCCAGATGCTCACCACAGCTGGAAGTTTGCCACCTGGGTGGAGTCACAGAAGTCGATGCCCATCACCACAGTGGCCGTGTCCCCTGGCGCCAGGTGCTCTGGAACCACAGAGCGGCCATTACATCCCACGTTCCCACCCAAGCCCTGTCCCCATTCTCCCACAGCGTCACGGCCATGCCGTGCCATGCCATACCGATCTCAGGGAACTCCTGTATCCGCATGCCGGAGAGTGGCTTGGGTTCATTGACTCGCAGGTTCTTCACCTCAGTGTCAGTGTTGTTGGAGATCTGGATCTGGATGGCCACCATGTGGGGGTCGCCCGGGAAGGGCCGGCGGCTGAAGCAGTACTCAACCGCAAGCCCCTCGCCTGCCATGCGGTGCAGCAGCTCGTAGGTCTTCACCGCACTGAACGCCGGGCTCAGCAGCTGCACCAGGGGACAGCGGGGGCTGCTGAGCGCTCCCTGCAACCCCTGCAGGTGGCAGAGGGCCCAGGAGCCCACCACAGGTGACAGAGGGCCTGGGACCCCCCCAGGGAGGGCATGGGGGACACTTACGGTGGGTGTCAGGGAGGTGTCGGTGAGAGTGAGGCCCTCCAGGTCGGTCACCAGGCTGGTGGAGACGATGCTGCTAGAGGAGATGGGCTGGGGAGCAGGGGGAGTGACTGCAGGGTGAGGAGGGGGGAGGAAAGTGTTAACAGAGCTCACAGTCCCATGGGGACAGACCTGGTGGCATAGCCCCATGGGGACACCCACACAGGGACAGTTCTAATGGCTCAGCTCCATGGGGACAAAGGCATCGGGACAGCCTTGGTGGCACAGCTCAATGGGAACAACCACATGGGGACAGTCATGTGGGGGCAGCCCTGCTGGCATTGTCCCATGGGGACAACCACATGGGGACAGCCATGTGGGGACAGCCCAGTGGCACAGCTCCATTGGTGTAGACACAACCCTGTAGGCTGTCCCTGTGCACAGCCACAAGGGGACAATCCCATGGGCACAGCTGCCTGTCTCACAGCCATCCTCTGGGGACAAGGACCCCTCAGCACACCTGTCCTTGTCCCAACTCTGCAGCTCCCAAAGGACCTGTGGAGTCCTGATTGCACTGGGGTGTGTGCTTATGCCTCGGTTTTCCCAGCACCACCACCACGGCCATTCGCATGTTCCGGGCAGCCACTCACAGTCATCCAGGTCAAGCAGGGAGATCTCCTTGGGGCCGGCCTTGCTGCTGGGGGGCTGCAGGGGGACAGAGATGGGGGGGTTCAATAGAGGGTCCAGGTATCTCTGTGCTGCCCCCCATCCCAGCCCATCCCAGCTCTCACTGCCTTCCTCCGCTTGGCCTCTGCCTCGGAGCCCGAGTCGGAGATGGAGGAACTGCTCTCGGAGGTGCTGGCCTCCTCTGATGAGGTTTCGGCATGGCCCTTCCTCGCCTGTGGGGCCTTCTTCTTCTTGGCCTTCTTTGACCCTTCCTTCTCCTCCTCTTCCTCACTGGGGCTGTGGGGAGAGCCCAGATCAGGGGGCTGGGGCGGGGGTTTCACTGGGAGCACCCCCCTGCCTTTCCAGAGGTTACCTGCCCGCGCTCCCCAAGACTGCCTTATGGGAACCTTCCTTGTCCTTCCTCTTTGGCCTCTTCTCCTCCTCCTCCTCCTTGTCCTCTGACTGCTCCCCGCTGTCTTCCTCCTCCTCTTCTTCCTCCTCCTCCTCGCTGCCAGAGCTGGAGCTGCCAGAGCTGCTGCTGCCACTCTCTTCGCTACCGGACTCAGGCTCTGCAGGGGCACAGCTCAGCCCTGCTGTTCCATCCCCCCACATTCCCCCATCTCCCACTTCATCCCACTACATCCTCCATCCTCCCAGTGCATCCCCGCACCTGCTGCTGCCTCTCCACTGCATCCTCCCACTGCCTCCCTGCGTAGTCCCACTGCATTCCACTGCATCCCTACTGCCCACCACTGCATCCCTCCACACCTCCTGCAATGTCCCTCCCGTGATGGGGTGTCCCCACTGTCATGTCTCCTGTCCAATGCCCCACCATTGTGGCACCTGCCTGATGGCCACAGTGACCACTGCCCAATGTCTCATGCCATCAGGTCCTCACCACTGTCTGCAGACTCTGTGGGCCCTGACTCGCCCTCTGAGTCAGAGTAGAAAGGCTTCTCCACCTTCTCCTTCCTCTTCTCCCGGCTGGTGCACTTGGTCCACTCAGGAACCTGCTGGCACAGGGTTGATGGAGCAGGGCCATCACCCATGACTGGGGGATCCAAACAGCCACTCTTGTCCCCCCATCCCCAAGCAGATGTGTGAGCAGTAGAGAGGGAATGGGGGCAGGTGAGCAGTACCTGGGCACCTTCTGGGGCTCTTCCAAGAACTTGAGACAATGTCCCCACCTTGGCCCCTCCTTCCCCATGCACCCAGGGTGCTCCACGCACCTCCACATTCCTCACGGAGGGGTCAGGGGCCTCGTCCGGCCAGTCGGGCAGCTCCTGGTAGCCCACGGCCTTAGCGTTGAGCAGATGAGACAGGGAGCCCAGTTGGAAATGGTCCCGATCTACAACAAGGTGAGAGGAGGCAGCAGCTCAGGGACAGCTTTGCAGCACTATGGTGACAGCTGGCCCCGTGTCCCAATGGCCCGTGATCAGGGATGGGTACCTTTGAAGGAGGACTCCAAGATGGGAGCCGGTTTTTGGGCAAGGAAGAGCTTCTTGGCATATTTATTGAGGGCCCCGCTCTTCTCGGTGGGCACGATGAGCTGGCGGATGAAACGAGCCCGGTCGCGGATGTCGTAATTCTGGTCGTACTTTGCCAAGTTGAGGACGTACTGGGTCAGCAGCTTGCTCTGTGGCAGAGAACATGCTAAGGACGGCCTCTCCCTCCCTGACAGGGAAACTGAGGCACACCCTAGGATCACATCTCTGGTACCTGCTTGGAGTTGGTCAGGTAGAGCTTAGCTGCCAGATTGATGACCTGCAGCTTGACAATGTCCTCCTCGTTGGTGAAAGACTTGGCCATCTTGCGCAGCACATCAGGCGCAATCTTGGGCACGTGCTCGCAGTACTCGCCGATGAGCCACAAGATGCTGGCCCGTGCCATTGGCACCTGTGAAATGCCCTCGAACATGTGGCACTGCTGCCGTCCCCTGCTCCTGGGGGTCAGCAACACCCCAACTCACCTGGATGTTGTCAGTGAGCTTGGCCATGTGCTTGATGATCTCACTGTGCTGGGCTGGCTGCATCTGCAGCAACTTTTTGATGACCACCACGGATTCGGCCACCACCAGCTCTGCGGGCAGAGACCTGGCCTCAGCGAGGTCCTGCCCTGAGAGTGATGGAGCTTGCATTTCACCCCTGCCATGTGCACTCACCATCCCTGTTGGAGAGGAGCTGGACCAGGCCATTGAGGCAGGTGTCCCGCACCTTCCCAATGTTGGTGGCACAGCGCCCGATGGCTTGGATGGTAGCCGCCACAAAGTCCTTGTCCATGCTGCGGATGTAGGTCTGCACAGACATGGAGGGCACACACGGCACGTCACCCGTGTGCCAGTGCCGGGCATCCCCCCTGGTGGTTGTCATACATTGGGGCCCTTGGAACTGCTGATGGGGTTGGCATGGCCTCAGCCCACTCCTCCTGGAGGGGCTCTCCTCTGTCCCCTCCATGGTGGTGGTTTGGCACCAAGAGCCATGACAGGGTGGCAGCCTCAGTATGGCCATGGCATACCTGGAACTCCCGCAGGATGGTGGAGATGTTGGTCTCGTTGGCCAGGTTGGTGAGGACCTCCAGCTGCGGGAAAGAGGAAGAGGTGGACAGCATAGAGGCATGGTGACAGGGCACGGGAGCCTTGCTGTCCTCCTGTCCCCTGGGCATAAGGACAACTGACCCAAGGAAAAGGCTCCATGAAGCCCCAAAGCCACCCCTGATGGGTTCTGCCGGGTGTTTCCAGCTCACCTTGAGGATCTTGATCTGTGTGGGGTCCGTGGAGCGGATGTAGAAACTCTTCAGATAGGGCTCAAACATCCCCTGCATGCACAGCCAGCAACATTAGTGCCACCTCTGTCCCCCCTTTGCCAAGGCCACCTCCAGGCTCTGGTGACCTTGCTGGCTAATCCTCATCTTGCTCCGGAGTCAACAGGGCCAACTCCTCCCACATCAAGTCTGAGACTCACCCGCCGCTTGATGGACATGGTGGCCACATTCTGTAGCACAACATACTGCACCTCACTGTGGGGACAAAGAGGGGACCACCATCAGTGGGGCAGGGCCAGACACTCTCAGCAAGTTCCCGAGAATACAGGCCCCACCACCAGGCTGATGCCACCAAGATGCTATCACCCCATGTCTGGACTGGGCCAGCCCAATAAGGCCTCCAACCTGATGTCCCTCCAGGGATGGGCTTTTTGGGGGTCTCTCACAGGGTCTTGTAGCTCCCCATGGGTTCCAACAACTGGGGTGGAGGGGTAGGAGACCACCGCAACCCCGGTGCCACAGACCTGTGACTCCGCAGGAGCCGTACCAGCGCCTTGGCAATGACTCCAACCTCTGCCTTGGGTGCCAGGTGGAAGTAGAGCTGTGCCACAGCCATCACCACCTATGGACACACACCCAAGTGTCACCTGGTGGGAATGGGGGGCACCCTGCAGAATGGCTGTGTCCCCCAGTCCCACCTTCAGCACCTGAGGTAGCCTGACCCTAAGGACACCTATCCCTGGGTGTCCCTCAAGCACCCCAGTGAGTCCTTGGCCATGGGGACATCATAAGCCAAGGCTGATGGATACCACCGGTGCCCCAGGGGACAAACGGGGTCGGAGTGAGGGTCTCACTGCGGCATTGCGGCTCTGCAGCAGGGGCTTGGTGTTGCGCAGGAGCAGGCGGTGGTCGGGGTCCATGACGTAGGGCTTGCGCTTGGCCAACGAGGCTGCCTCTGCCTTGGTGTCCTTGGTGTCCTCCTCCTCAGAGCCATAGAAAGCCTTCTCAGTGTTCTCCTCCAGCAAGGACTCCTGCTAGCAGGTGGGACCCTTTGCATCCCCAAGAGCACTCCCCCTTCACCCTGCCTCACTGGGGGCTCCCAGGACACCCCAAGGCTCTCAGGGCATCCTGTGCTCCTGAACTCACGTTCTGGTTGGGGCTGAGGAACTGGGTGCGGGCATAGCGGGTCAGCATGTTGATGATGACCACCTGCCCCCACTCCTCCACATCGATGAGCAGGTTGCAGAGCTTGCGGTAGTTCTTGTGGATGAGGTCTATGCGCTCTGGGCACACCTCCTCAAATGCCATCACCACACTGCCAGCCACCAGCTGTGGAGGGAAAGCCTGGAGTTACTCACTGGAGTGGTGGCATCATCAACCAGATGCTGGTTTGGTGGGGATGGTGGCATCTCCGTGAGGGTGCTGGTTTAGTGGGCAACCCTTCCTTGTAGGGATGCCAGCTCAGTGGAGTTGGTGGATTCCCCATGAGGATGTTGGCCCGTTAGGGACAGCAGCACTCCCACAAGGATGCCAGGTCTCCTTGCATGATGATGCTTCATCCCCACAAGGACACGGATTTGGTGGGAACATCTGCATTCCTGTGAGGATGCTGGATCAGTGGGGACAGTGGCATCCCCGTGAGGATGCCAGCCCTGTGGGAATGGCTGCGTCCCCAAGATGACACCAATTTGGTGGAAACATCTCCATCCCCATGAGGACACCAGGCCAGTGATGTTCCCAGATTTAGAGGTGGAAGAGACACAGCAGCTTGCTCACCGTGGTCTTGTCTGCCAGCAGCTTCTCAATCACTTCGATGAGCTGGTCCTTCTGGTCCGAGTCGAGGCTGCGAGGGAGGAGCAGGGCAGGTGATGCTGGACCAAACTCCTCCCCATCCCGGCCTGTGCCAAGCAGCCAAGATCCTTATTGGTATGCCCTAAATTTAGCAGCTGACCCCCCCATTACCTGTACAGCTTGGGGATGGCATGGGCAGCCGTCTTGCGCACGTACGGGGACATGTCCGAGGCGGCCTCCTTGATGGCCAACATCATGATGGGCACGATGATGGGCACGCGGATGCTGGACAGGACCCGCAGGGCACTGGCGCGGATCAGCTGGTTGGGGTCCTGTGGGGACATGTGGAGGGCTGCAGTGCATCTGGGGGGCGCTCAGTGCTCCCCCAGATCTCCCCTGGATCCCCAAACCAGCCCACCTTGAGTCCTCGCTGGAAGGTGGAGATGGAGAGCAGGGCCAGATCCTGCTGTTCCTCTGCATAGCGCACCAGGTACACGTACACCAGCTTCTTCACCTGCAAGGTGAAGGTGCCACCTCAGAGCCCCCCAAAACACATTCAATCCCCAAAACTCTCCTACAGGGAAAGTGCCAGACCCTGGGATGCCGCCAGGGCCACCTAAGATCTTCCTCACCTCAATGTTCTTGCAGGCAACATTTTTTACCACAGCTGGGAAGAGATCAGAGGCATTTTTACCCCGGGCAATCATCTAGGGGGAGAAGAAGTGGTGTGACACTGGGCAGCTGGCAAGGCAGGGGCCGGTACAACATTACACAGCTTGGCACCAGCAGTGGTCCCCACCAGTGACAACAACACCCACCGCCACAATCCTCTTCATGGCCTCCAGCTTGAGCGAATCCTTGTTGCTGTCGAGCATCTCCTTGAGGTCATCATGCCTGAACCACACCGGGGGAAAAAATTCCCATTTTCACATTTTTACCTGTTTTTAGTCTCTCTTTTTCTGCTCCCAGCCTACCATCAGGCCAGCAATCCAACCCTTCATCATGAAATATTTATGGGAACTGGAGCTGGGTTACAGCCAGTTGAAAGAGGAACCGGAGGGACTGGCATGGTGCTGGCGCCCAGTGCCATCCTCATCCCAGGCACTGGGACAAGAACCCCATCCCATCCTGGCTGTGGTTGTCACCCTACATTGTCCCTAAATCACAGGTGCCCATCACCAGCTCCATTCTGGCTTGGCTGGGTGTCCCTTGTCCCCTCATGGACATAGTGGCATGGAGGTGCCAGCACACGCCGATGCAAAGCCCTTCCCCAGTCCCTTCCCTGGACTGGAAAAACGCCACCAGCCTTTTGTAAAGTTGCCACCACTGTCCTCTTTTCTAGGGGACAGTGGTCCCCTCCAAACTGGGGGCACCTGCAAGGCTGCATCTACCTGCAGCAGCTGAGGGTGACACCCATGGGATGATGCTTGGCCAGAGCCACCATCACCAGAGGGTCCGGGGGAGGCTCCTCGGGGGAGTCTTACCGTGGTGGTGGCCCGGTGCCAGTGTCCACTGCGGGCTCGGTGCCGGCGAGTGGCCGCAGCTCATCAGCTCGCAGGGCGCTGTAGCAGGCAGGTTGTCCAGCCTCAGTGGCCAGCACCGGGCTTGTCACCTCCTCGGCCACATCACCACCCTCTGGTGTTTTCGGCCAGCCAGCCGGCCCCACCGGCAGCTGCCGCAGCAGCTTCTGCACTGGTGGCAAGGACATCATGGCTTTGACTGGGGGTAGCGGCCCTGAGGACGGTGACAGGGCTGTGGCCCCGCTCCTCTGCCCAGCGCAGCCGGCTGAAACCTGATGCCGTGGTTGGGGTTGGGTTGCAGCCTCGATCAGGATGCCCTTCCCAGTGGATGAGGCCAACTTGGGATGTCACGTCTGAAGTGACATCTGACCTGCAGTTGGGACTTGAGGACACTGCAGGGAGCTCGTTCCCCAGTGCTGAGTGGCTCAGTCCTGGGCAGGGAACGCACATCATGGTGGGACACCCACCTAGGTAGTAGAGTGGCATGATGGGGCACCTGTGGGTGTCCCACCTCGGTGGTGGGGTCACACTTGGTGCATTTGTCTTGCCCCACGTGCCATGGATGCCATGGATGGCTCACAGGAGTGGTGACAGACCTGGTGTGGCTCTGACGAAGGGCAGCGTGCAGATTATAGGGACGCTGTGGGTGTGGGGGACACTGCCAGGAGGTTAGGAGTAAGAGGACACTGCTGTGAGGGTGGTGACACTGCCAGAGTGGGAGACACTGATGGAAGATCACTGAGGTAACCTGGACAGACTGGGGGACACAGCCAGGGTGTCAGGGCTGGAGGATGCTGCTAGAGTGGGGGACACTGCCAGTGGGAGTCAGGGGACACTGGCAGACATGGGGAGCAGGGGAGCACTTCCAGGCCAGAAGACATTGCCAAGGAGGGGTCAGAGAGGTGGAGAATTGGACACACTGGGGGACACTGCCAGGGGCTCATGGGAGGGACACATACTCTGAGATTGGGATACTACCAGTGGGTCATGGATAGAGGGCACTGCCAGACTGGAGGACACTGCCAGTGGATCAGGGTTGGGGGAAACTGTCACACTGTGGGACATAGCCAGGGGTAGGGAGTGTGACACTGCCAGACAGGGGCAAGGGACACTGCCCAGGCGTCAGGAAAGGTGGGGGACACTATGAGGTGGGGATACTGCTAGCAGGTCATGGATGGAGGGCACGCCCAGAGTGGGGGACAGTGCCAGGGGCTCAGGACTGGGTGGACACTGTCATACTGGGGGACATTGCCAGGGTATCAGAGAGAAGGGGACGCTGCCAGGGGTTCAGGGAAGGGGCGACCCAGTGAGACAGAGACACTGCCAGCACGTCACAAATCAAGGACACATCCAGAATGGGGGACACTCTTTAGCATTAGGGAGTAGAGGGAGCAGGGACACTTCCAGACTGGAGACACTGCCAAGAGGTTGGGATGGGGTACACATTCAAAGTGGGGGACATTGCCAGGGAATCAGGACTGGAGGGACACTGTCATACCAGGGGGTACTACCACGGAGACAGGGATGGGGGGGACACTGCTGGACGGGGGGACACAGCCAGGAGGAGAGAGAGTGACACTGTCAGACAGTGATTTCCTGCTGGGGCCTCAGAGAGGGGGGGACACTGCCAAGTGGGGGACACTGACACGGTAGGGAGGGCAAAGACATTCCTGCAACTCCAGGAGCACACACCCCCCCCGTCCCTCTTCACCCCTGCCCCCCCATCAGCCTCTCCCACGCATGGGTGACATTCCTCAACACGCCCCCCCCCCCACGCTGGGAACCTCGATGCCGGGGGCGGGGCAGGGGGTGTCAGCTCAGGAGAGCCACAGGAGCCAGCAGATCCCGTGGGGGGAACACCGTGCCCGGGATGCCCCAGCCCGGAGTGGGAGGTTCAAGGGGGGTCCCCACACATCTCCCCCAACCACACCATCTCCAAAATTCCGCGGTGTTCCCACAAAACCCTCTCCGGCCTTTGCAACCTGCAATGACGGTGGCGGCGATGTGACCGCATCCTCTGTCCCCGTCCCTGTCCCCATCCTCATCCTTATCCCTATCCACATCCCCATCATCACCCTCATCCACATCCCCGTCCCTGTCCCCGTCCCCACGCCGGGGGCCGCTTCAGCCCCGGCTGGGGTACCACGTCCCGGCCGAGGACGGCGGCGAAGGCCTGCAGTGGCGGCCACACGGGCAGCCTCATCTTTGTCCCCTTTGCCCGCGTTGTCCCCACCTCTTGTAGTCGGAGGAGAAGATGCCGCCGCTGGCGGGGTCGTGGCCATACTCGGGCTCGCCCAGGCTGGAGGAGCCGCCCTTCTCCTCGCCGTAGGCCGGGCTGGCGGCCATGGCGGCGGGAGGGATGCGGGATGCGGGATGCGGGGGGGACGCGGGAACTGATGTCAGCGCGGGCGGGGACGGGCCCGGCCCCGGCCCCCGCCCGGGGGCAGCGCTCGGCTGGATCGACCCCCGCCGACATCGGGAACGGCAGCGCAGGGGGAGCTCTGCACCCCCAGAGGGGGCCCTGCCCCGCAGCCCCCGCACCTGCGCAGGTTTGGGAGCGGGACACGGGTGATTTTAGGAGGTGCAGTGCTGGGAACATAGCTATGATAGAGTGGCTGTCACCGAGCTCGCAGCTGCATACATCGTACCTGTCCAGAATCACGAATATCTATAGTAATACTAACAGGCATTATTGTGCATGGTTATAATTAGAAATATTTAAAATAGATTACATTATTGTGAAGAATGTTGTATGTTGGGATGTGATAATGTGTATTATTATATCATACTATATTACATTATATTATTATTTTATACGTTATTATTTTATGCTTAATACTGTGTGCAGTAT
>VZRR01007147.1:0-71460 GCA_013398015.1 Oreocharis arfaki
CAGCGAGCGGGGCCGGGCTGGGGATGGCGCTTACCTGTCGTACTGGTACTGGCTGAGGGTGTGATCATAGGGGTAGTAGGCAGCCGCCGGGGCGATACCCGCATGCGCAGAGCCGCTCCCGTCCTTCGCATCCAAACTGTTCTGCAAGAGACACCGCCCGCCGCCCTCAGCCCCCGCCGCCGGGGGAGCCCGGCCCCCGCGCCCCGCGTCCCGGAGCGGCGCGACGGACCTTCCGGGGGCCCCTCGGCCGCGGCGGCCAGCGATATCAATAGGGGCATTAACCGGCGTTGTTACGGTGCAGGGAAAAAAAAAAAAAAAAAAAAAAAAAAAAGGGTATAGCATATAGTTCAATAAAAAGCATAAAGATTTGNTTTTGTTTTGCAAGCTTGGGTCTGCGTCGTCCTAAACTGCCCGGCCGGACCCTCCGCACTCGGCCGCCAGCTCGTCAGGCGCCACTTTTAATTGCATTACCGTGAGCAGCGAGCGCCGGGCTGGAACAGCTGCTGACCGCGGGGCTGGACGCGGGGAGCACTGCGGGGCGGAGGAGAAGCGCCCGGGGCTGCCCCCGCCCGGGGAGGGGGTCCCGCCGAGCGGCCTCCGCCCCGGGGGACACGGGGGGAGAGCGGAGCCGACGGGTGGGTGGGAGAGAGCGAGCATCCCTCGGGGCGGCTTACCAAGGAGTAGAAGGCGGGAGCCTCGGTACCGTAGGTCACGTAGTTTCCATAGCCCTGGGGCCCGGCGTAGGGCCCACCGTAGACCCCCAGGGCGGCGGCGGAGTTGAGCTCGTGTCGGGCGGTAGCGAGCAGGCGGCTCTCGTACACTGGGCAGTACACGGGGGTCTGGGCGGAGGCGGCCGCCCCCGTCTCAGCCAGAGTCCGGCTGCTGGACTCGCAGCAGGTCGTCAAGGAGTTGGTGCTCATCAGGAACTGGAGGGAAAGAGAGCGGCGCTGAGGGCGGGGGGAAACTTCCCAAAGTGTAACCAAGTTTGAGTTCGGTTGTTTTTAGATTGTGTGGGTTTGGTGGGTTTTTGTTCGGGTTTGATTTGGGCTTTTTTTTCAAATCAGGTCGTACCTTTGGGGTGTCGCCCGCCCTCCTCCCTCCCCTTACGCATTTTACTTCCATCGTGATAGAAACGCTCTGGAGAAGCATAGAGGTGCAAGTATTTTATCAGTTTTTTAAAACGACTCCACAACAACAACAACCAAACGCCCCGTGACTGTGGGTGTTTAATCCTCTATAATACATTCCTCAGGCTCTCTGCATTTAAAAGCTAACTTTTCATGGGGTATTTTCACAAGGCTGGGGTTTACACCGTTTTTTCCTCATGCAGCACAATGATTCCCATCTGCTTTTTTAAACGTTTTTTTTCGAAGTCATTCATGCATATTTATTTCGACTGCAGGTTTGTAGCAGCCACGCACGCATCTGTTATTAACCTGCTGGTTTAGAATATCCCATTCTGTTTTTACGGGCCTGACCTCCGTACGTCCGTGTTTATTTGGTAAACTGTGAATTTAATCGTGAAAGAGAAAAAAAAAAAGGGGTGGTGCGGGTGGGGGTTGGGGGATCTCTAGCTCTCCTTCTCACCTCTCTCGTCTTTCTAATACTCTCCCACGCGTCTTTATCACCCCCAAACAACCTAAATCCCCCGTGTTTCTTCCCTTTTAAAAACTGCTGCCCGACACAGAACTTGAGCGTCTTGGAAGCTGTGGAGCGAGCATCTGCTTTGCCGCTACCGCATGCGGGAGAGGATCGCTGCCGCCCTCATCCCGGACGGAAGGCATCGATAAGGACTGAAATTCAATCAATTAACGTTGGTAGGCAAAAAGTCTTACCTGGGGTGCAGAGGAGTAAGGGTAGCCAAACTGAGGATAGGACATGGTACAGAGGCTCCCAGTTATCTAGAAACAAGGCGAGACGTCTGGTCTGCACGCTATTGCAGCCTGGCTGTGCTCTGTTGTACCAATTGATTGGTAACCACAGGTCCCTAGATGCTTATAGGACGAAGCAGAAAACCACATTTAATTTATTTACATGAAAACTTAAACTTTTCTTTCAAATATGTACGGCGATTTTAGCACCTTCCCCGCTACAGCTACAACACAGAAATAATTGTTACATGTAGGCTCCAAGGCTGGCAAACGTGACGGCAAAAATAAATACTTTGCACCCGCGGAAAAATAAAAGGTGGGAAGAAAAGTGATACAAATGCATCAGCTCACAAGCACGTCGTTTTAAAAGAGCCGAGCCTCTGACGTCACGCAAAACCTACTCAAATTAACCTGCCTGTAAGTTTAACACTCATTTTCGGGAACCTTTCCCCTGGCATGGAAAACAGACTCTCCAACATCGCCTTCAGCCTGCCTAACAGGGGTGAAAGTTTGGGAAGCTCTCCGGTGGCGGCAACGCCTGCTTGCAACACATGTATATTTCTGCGGGCAAGGGAAGGAAATGAATGTTTTTAATCTGAAGGATCAATGTTGTATCAGCTATTTTCCCCACCCTCCTCAGTCACTGAAAGGCTAGTAAGCACTTTTAATTAGAAATTAATTAATGAGCAGCTGCTTCTTCCCACCCCACAGTAATAATTAGTCTCAATTACAAACAAGACATATGAAGGGACACACGACTGAGTCTTCATTTAAGATTTAATCAACAGTTAAAATTAGCGCTAACGCTGACAATAAAACACATGATAAGCAATCCTGCTTTTCTTTTCGGCTTTTATTCCAGGCGTGTGATTACAGGTAGAAAACCCTACAAGCGTCTTCCGGGGAATGATGGAAAAGATGTGACTTTTTACGTTAAAACGACTTTGATCTCATCTCGAACTTCCAACACCCCCTTCGACCCAACCCATCCCACCGCTGCCATCACCCTCCCTACCCTCTGGGGGCCTGGGACCCGCCCCTCCCCCAAGCAGGCAGCAACCCTCCTCTGCTTCACGCTCGGAGGGAGCAGGTACCGGGCCGTCGGGGGAAGATGCTGGCAGCCCCAGCGCCTCTTCCCCGACGGCCGGTACCACCGAGGCAGGGCAAGCAGGCAGCCCTCGGGAGCATGGAGGAAGCGGAGGAGTCAGCTCCGAGGCTGAAGCTGGGCTGCTGGTGCAGTCGAACGCTGCTCCATGGTGTGCAGACTTGCTCAGAGAGATTCCTGGGTTCAGACATGTGAATAGCCCCAGGGTCACACTCTAATTAATGATGATATTCTCTTCTTCTCCCCAGCTGGAAGACTGCCTCCCAGAAACGAATCTGCCCACACTGACAGCTCGATTGAGGGTGATTGATGACTATCTGGAGACCACAGTACACATAATATAATATCTGCTGCGTAATTGCTTTAATTTACAGATGAAAATACTAGTTCTCAGATTGAGTTAGACTACAACGAGAGGCGTTTTATGGCGCTTTAGAGTGTTTGCGAGTAAAAGATATCAGATACAGTACATGCAAATTATCCTGACAGCTCAGTATCTGTAGCCGGGAGAAACGTATAAAGAAAGGGAATCAAATGACATAAATAATCGGTTTGGAATTCTGTATTGATTTTTGGATGGGAAGAAAATGCTTTTTCTTTCCTCACTAGAAATGCTAATTTCTTTTTATTTCTGAGAATATTAGTAACTTTGCCATTGGGCTTCTTTAATAGAAGCGCTTCTCTATTCCTCCTCCTGCATTATACCCCGGTGCTGCCAAGGTATAATGATACTTTTAGCGACTCTTTACCAGCAGCTTCCTTCTGTGCGGCGTGCTGACGGACTATTGCATTGTTTGGGAAGAAAAGACACCCAGTGTTTACACAATGGTCTGCACGCAGTGTTCCGTGCTGCTCCCTCTGCCTCTTGTGCCCATTGCGCTGGGGGATGTTTGCTTAAGCTCCGGAATAAAACTCACCGGTGCTAGGGAAGAAAATAGTTGCACTTATCTCAAGAGCGGCTCGGTGTAAAGCACTATAATTAGCTGGGAGGGCTGGAGAACTGCCTGAAGAAGTCCTCCCAGTTTTCCAGGCTACAGTTTGGGATATGTCCTGATGTTGGTTTTTTGTTTTTTTTTCTTTTTTTCCCACTGCAGATGTCAACTCCGCAGTGGCCCAGAGTACACTACAGGTTTTGATATTTAGATGAGTCTATTAAACTTTAAAACACAAGGAGAAATTCAATATTTATAGTCCTTGTCTATTTATATATCACAGTTGTCTTTCACTGCGCCATGCAAATACTCTGGTGCCCATTTTCGCACTGAACTTTCCTGTATTAATCATGATAATTATTTGTCATTTTTCTTTGCAGCCTGCCTGCTCTATTACTTTACCCCCAGTCAGCTTTGTGTCAGTTCCAATCTGTATTCCCTAGAAAGCAGTCATTAAAATAACCCCACCAAAACAAACAAACAAAAAGAAAAAGCGACAAAAAAACTAAATAACCTTAAACACTTAAACGCTGAAAGCTGGCATTACGTCCTCCCCCACTGTTGATGTCTTTTTTCACTTACAGTCTACAAATAATGGCCCTTTGTTGATAAGAAACTCAACACAATTATATTTCATCTTGAATTTTTGGTGCCAGAGCACAAACATGCATTAAGCCCCACAATGATTTAAAATAACCTTTGTGGTTCTTGCACATAAACAACGTAACACTGTTCAAATCCAAGCAAAGGCGCTTAATGCTGTGGGCTATATCCTTAGGCATTTGGAAAATGCAAGTCTTTGCTGTGCAATAAAAATTGATCCTCATCAAAGCCCCATTCCTGTACAAAGTAGTTAACAGCTTTCGAGAAAGAAACACATGCACTGCTTTCTTCAAAGTTTGGGCAAGAAAACCCATCACGATCAATAGGACACGCTGCAGGGTTCCCTTCTGGTCAGAACCAGCCTGCACACTCAGGTGAGCAGGTATTTCCCATCCAAAGCCCAACCAGGTCTCTCTCCCAGGGTTATGAGCTTTTCCTGTGAGAACCTGGAGCCAATGCTCACACAAGTTTTATTGTAAAAACATGGAATGAGAATGAAACACTGTGAAGCTGGAACAGGCCACAGCAGGTAAAACAGAACCTCTTCAGGACTCAGGCTTTGATGGACGTCTTCAGGGACATGATCTAGAGGCAGTTAATGCAGCTACACTTACTATCTGCGTTTTCATCGCCTTCTCTTTTGGAGGGGTTACTGCCACTCCTGGAAATATTTCAGCAACGGAATTTGCTTATGGGCTAAACAGACTTTAGCGTGCTCTTTCAGTTGAGCTTGCTTTGTTTTCACGTTACAGACTTAAAGCAACATTGACACTGCCTGACAAACGCTGTGAAGCTCTACATGTTGCCCATTTCGACGCTGACATGGAACCCAGGGCAGCTTACAACATTTTCAAGTAGGTTAGCTCCCATAAACTTGCTATCGACCATAAATATGATTGGTTTCTTTTCCTGAGCCAATTTCAGGTGTAACTGCACCTCCTGCACTCTGAATCAAGGGACAGCAAATCGATGCTGCCGACCTGCACAAACTCATGCCATGGCTTGGAATTGGCAGAACCATGATGACCAACAGAACAATTGCGTAAGAAGGCACTGCTAATTAATTTACTCAGTTTGCAACTACATGTAAAATCAGTTGTTCAAAGATATCCATTTGAATGCTTTCATTTTGTAAGTCTTCAATCCTCTTGGCAAACAATCTAGATTAAAGCAGAAAGGCCTCACATGCTCATTCTATTCTTTGTATTTATTAACTTTTCACACTTAAGAACTAGAGCCAACACTTTCTCTCTCTCTCTCTCTCTCTCTCTCTTACACATACACACAGACACACACACAAAACTTTTCAGCAAGAGAAGCAAATGCTATGACCTGGGCACCTCTCTATGGCTATAGATGGACCCTACAACATGCCCACATTTACCTGGTCGGTGCAGAGTATCGCAACTATGCTTTCACTAGCAAAGCAAAGATTGTATAAGATTTCCTTTCTCAGCTCCTAAACCCCTAGTGCTGCAGACCCGCAGGCATTCACACGCCACCACCTCTGAGCTCTCTGGCAGCCGACAGCTTCAACTTACTTCCCTGCGAAGGTAAAACTTTCCTACTTTCACGGTCAAATTCTGTGTCTTTTAAAGTTCACCTTAAAATCCAGAAAGTTTGACTCGGTACCTTACCTTAGTGCTCGCTGAATATCATATCCACACCCCCTTCCCAAGAAATAACACACATGTGTTAAAATACATTTACCCTCTGTCCTAGGTAAAGATTGCACAAAGCCAAATGATTCATCACGGATAGTTTCTCTTCCCTCCAGCAGTTCGTTTTCAGCTGCCTTGCTGCTAGAGCAGGCTCCGAAGGAGAAGGGGGGGCGGAGGAGGGGGTGAGCCCCACCGCTCCCCTCCACCCTCCGCTTCCATAGAGACACACACACACACGCACACACACACTATTTTTGTTTAAGAGACAAGCATCACCACCAAAAGAAGATTTCTTTTACCTGCGATCACGCCAGGCTTCGGCTAAAACCTGGTAGCGATGGCTGTGCCATGGCAGGGCTTCTCTCCTCTGGTCTGCGCTGGCTGGCGTGGCAGGGAGCTGCGGGGAGCTAACGCAGACATGTCTCAGTGCGCGGTACCTGCGCGGCGCGGCACGGAGCCTTCGGTCCCCAGGCGCCACAGCCACTTCACTAACCCCCCGCACCAGAGTGACGCTCAAGTGAATAGTTCCACTGATCACACTCTTTCCTACTGATTAACACTTTCCAACACGACCAGGCACTTCACTTCCAACTTTTCCCGTTTTAAAACAGAAGCAGCCAGCACCGCTTGCTTCCGCGGGTTATAAACGCCGTCTGGGGCGTGGGGGACACCATAATTAATAGCAGGTTAGTAAAATTAGTGCTGCCACTCCAATTGTTGTCCTTGTTGCCAACAATAATTGCATTGATTCTGGAAGGACACGAATGTCCTCCATTTAACCTAATGATCTGCGGGTTGCACACGCTGTATGGCAGCCGTGGCGGTGATTAACTGCGCGCACCTCCAAACTATCATTTATCTCCGCGAGTCAAGACTGAAAGGCGCTAAACTTACAGGCAACTCTCCCTGCCTCTCTCGCCGTCTTTGTTTCCCTCCCGCTGGAGGAGGCGGGCTGGGACGTCGGCGTAGCCCTGCGCGCAGGAGACGGGCACCTGTACCTGTCCCCCCGGCCGCCTCGGCTTTATTCATAGCCCGGGGGCAGCGCGGTGGAGCCGGGCGCCGCGGAGCTGCCGGGGACTGCCTGGCCCAGAGCCCCCCGGCCGCGGGGAGGGGGCAAGGGCGGGGGCGCGGCAGCACTCGGCACCGGGGACCCTCTCCGTGCAGCGCCCCCGGGCCGGCTACGCCGTCGCTGCCCGCCCTGGGCACAGCCCCACAGGGGCTGCCCGGGCACCGGGAGCTTCCTCCGGGGCTGACGTGGGGGGCAGCCGAGCGGGGAGGGGGGCAGGCGCCGGCGGTAGCCGAAAGCCGGTCGGGGCAGGAGCGCTTGCTCCCGCTTGTCCTCTGTCCCTCCGTCCGGCCGTCCGTCCCGCCCGGTCTCAGCCGCAGGCTGCCACCGCCACCGCCGCTCTCTCCTGCGGAGAAGTTACGCGGGCCCGAGGCTGGGCGAGCCGGCAGCGAGCTCCCGGTCCGAAATGCCTTTCCCTGTGTGCAGCTTCCCGCCACCCTCTCTCAGTCCCGGGTGCCCAGGGCCGCTTGGGGCTCCGGCCCAGTGTCCGGGGCCACGCAGCGCCCGGGACCCCCGCGGGAGCCTGTGCATGACAAGTTCCACCGCGCGCTCGGTACTTTCTTTTCTTAATTGTTTGTTCAGCAGGAAAAGGGACAAATCGGGATTGACAGAAGGGGGAGGAGGGATCAATATCATTCCTGTTTAAAGGCGTGAGCCTGGGCAGACGTCTCAATAAGACAGAGGAAGAGAAAAAGAGAGTATTATATCCTACCTAATTAAGCGAAGACAAAGAGGTGTGGGGAGAAAGGTTCAGCAGAGGTGGGGTGGCAATGGGAATTTTTAATCCTGTGTCTTCCCACAGTAACCACCAAGGCTGAACAGTAACGTTAATAGGGAACATCTGTACATCGACAGATTTATTCTTGCCAGGGTTCTTTCATGCCTGTGTCATTTGCATGGCCCCGTGCTCGTAATGTTCGACACACGCTGCACCTTGTAGTGCAATGACAGGGTAAATCTGATGAATGCTGAAACTGGGAAATCCTCTTCTCTTTCCCCTTTCTCCCTCCTCGGATTGCCCTTGCAGCCTTCAAGGCGGGGAAACCACTCGGAGAAAGAAAACGCGAGCCTTCTCCCCATTTGCACTTGTAAACAGAAAGCCAATCATGCCACGAACTTCTGCATTTTAAAGCGGAGTAACAAACCCACAGCGACGTGGATGCCCTGGTTGCCCGCCCAGCGCTGCCTCCCCGCCGGCAGGACGAGGGCTCTGCGATGCCCCCTGGGAGTGCGGGAGGCGCGTGTGCTGTCCCCGTCCCGGCACTGCGGGTCTGGACTTTTCCTCCCTTCACCCGGGGAGCCTGTCCCTCTGGCGCTACCGTCGGGCTCCCGCCCCGGGCTTCCTCTGAGCCCGGCCGACTGCCCCGGGGCAGCGTCCTGCCTGTGCGGGGGGAGCCGCCGCCTTCCCCTGGGGACCCCGTCCAGACGCCTGCCTGTCCGGCCGAGCCCTTGTCTTACAGAGCGGGGTGACACCATCCGCCGCCTGGAGGTGACACCCGCCCTTCGGCCCTATTTTGCTTTGGGGGGACCGGGACCTCTCAGTGTCTTCCTCCAGCCCTTTCCCGGTCCCGGCACCGGTTGCTCGGCCAGAGGCCGCCCCCGCTTTTCCCGACAGCAGAGTTACAGGGAGGGAGCTCCGGTGGACCAAGGCTGGGGGGTTGCTGGATTCAGCTGCCTCCCTGCCCTGAAATACGATGTTCAAGGGCAGGAGGCATCGTTCAAAGAGTAATTTTTTATATTAACAGCTACCACCAGTAACAGTACATTAATATGACTCTTTTGTAATATAACAACCTCAGGTCCATGAGATCAACAACGAGATTAATTATTTCAGTGATGCTCAAAGGAAGTGAGCAGACTCGAGTCTGTCTTTTCCAATTTGCTCACGTCGACCTGCATACCTTGGAAACTGCCATCCATTGCCACTCCGACCTACGTAGCAGAAAGCACGGTGGCTTTCTGTCAGAAGCTGGCCTAGCCAGGCGGGAAGGCAACCACACTTGGTGGAGCTGGAATCCCAGCAGACATGCATGCAGGTCAACGGCAGTGACATGATGGACACTGAGGGAACACTGGTCACTGGTAAATCTGGGAAGATGCTTAAAACGGGAGCAAAAGTTTTTGGGTAGCACTCCCAAAAAAACATGGGCCAGAGTCCAAGGCTGAAAGGGCATTTGTAGATCTTGCTTCATGTTATTCGTGATGTTGTTAGGCTGTCTTTCTCTTTTTTTTATTTTTGTTTAAATGACCAATAATGCTAAGGTTTCAACCATTTTTAATGTTTAAACTATTAAAAAGTGCTCTTTTCACTGTAGAAATGCTGTTGGTCCTGTCTCTCCTGGCATTCTTCGGCATTCTTTCCCATTTTTGTAGCTAGAGCAATACCCTCTCTGCTGTGAAAAGGCTATTATTAAATGATACCAAGTGGTTAAACCCCTTAATTTTCCATGTCATTAGACAAACTGCACTGGTGATAGCACCACATATTTCCATTCGGAAAGGGAATATAATTTAATTTTCAGTGTCAATTCCTTTAGCACTGTGGCTATATTTTGAAGACCTACTTTCTAAGATATCAGATGAGAGAAAACAGCAGCTTGATCTCTGACTTTTTTGGCCTTTATTTTCCTGTAGAGGTTACTAAATCACACCTAGTCAAGGAATAATATACTAATGCATGTATCATAACTCATGTTCACTATGAAGGTCCTAGAAACACATTAGTTTAATCATGAAACCTCTGAGATAATTTACTTAACTGGAATAATTTCACAGGAAAGCCAATATAATTCAGAATGTAGTAAAAACATGGATGGAAATCAGATTTTCACTGAAACTATTTTTGTCCTCATCTGATTTGGGTGCCAAGTTATATGGTAGCCTCAGAGCAGCAAGGTTTATCTTAATTTGCAGGGATCCATACAGGTACATTTCTTTTCCTTTTCTCACATTAAATTCATTATGTGATGTTCAAAAGACTGATGCACACTAGAAAACCTTTAGGCATTTCTGTGTAACGGGGATGGTTTATTAAAAGGATAGGTTATTACTTTGAACAATGACTTCAGTGTGTACGTTAAAATGTGAAATGTTTATCTGGTACTGGCCTGTGTTGGCCAGAATCTGTACAACTAGACTTTTATTCATAAATGCATGCCTTAGCTAATAAACCACATTTATTTTCAGATCCCGTGTGGTCATCTGAGGGTCTTTTGTGGTTCATAAAAATGTAGGCTTGTGATTATTTTTTCAAGAATTTTCTAAGAAGTATTACCATAATTCCATTTGTGAGCCTATGATTTGGGAAGATACTTATTTTGTGTTAGAAAAAATTTTTGATGATGTTTGAGAAATATCTAAAGCCGTCTTAGTGTTCTCAATATGTGGATGGGTGGAGAGGATTATTTTTTAGTAGGAAAAGAGCATAATTTTATAGACTTAGAAGCAGAACCAAGCCTCTTGGAAGACCCTGAAAAGGCAGAAGACACCAAGTGAGTCACTAGCCCCAAGTTCTCCCTCCTGCACTGCGTCTTTGCTCGAGCCTGCAGACTTTGGCCAGGTGAGCAGTGCTGCTGAGGTGGAGCTCCAGGGAAGCAATACAGCAATAAGCTCCTTCCTCCGTGTTACACAACTGGAGAGACCTGGGCTGGGGTGTAATCCCACTGATCTTCCTGTGAGTGAGGGGTTCTGCAAAACGCTGCTCCTGAGTGGTCACTTCTTGCACAAAAGGGATTACAGAAGAGATCTGTGAGTGCCTCAGAAAACAAAGATGCAATTAAAGCAGCGTTTGTAGTTTTCAGTTAAGGCTATCTTTCAATGCAGGATGAGCCATCATTTTTTTCCTGCTAATTATTTTCATTAGATGTTTTAACTCTTCCTGAGAGTTCTTAATTATTGCTTCAGAGCAGAATGTGTAAAACTGAAAATTATTTATGGCACTGATTAGAACTACAGAATACTAATATGGGTAGTCAGGAATAATTCACCATAGCAGGAAAAGCACTATTTAATTGTTTAATACAGAAGTTTAATTGTGCTTGCATACAATTATCATGTAAATATCACCGTGATCACTTTAAGAGGTTATTTCTAAGTGTGCCAAAATTCTGAAGCAATCTGAAAAGAATTAATGTTTTTCTTACCTCCTTTCACAAGTCTCTCAAGTGTACTATATGTTTTAACTTAAACCAAAATATAGCCAAAGGCAGACAGGAGTTCCAACAGTGACCAGTGTAATACTCACTGCTTTTAATTACTGTAACAATAAATCACACAGGAATGTCCTCCAGGTACTAAATGATTTTCTAAAAACATTTGAGAATATTTTTGAAATTCAATTAATTGAAGGCACCAGATAAAAGGTACACATTCTTAATGGCTATAAAATAACCCTAAGGGATGTAACTGAGCTCCAAGCTTAACTTCAAAGTGTGGCAGAAATACTTACTGTATTACTTTAAAAGTATTCAGATCAATGAATCAGTTAAAATTACTTATACATTTACCAACCTTTTCATTTTCTTTCTGAATATGATAGAAAGAATTGCTCTCATTTCCCAGGACACAAAAAGCAGTTGAGACCTGTAAAAGAAATTGTAATTAAAGCCAGCCTTCAGTCAAAATTGGTATTATGAATTTTTGGTTGACACAAGATAAAGGGGCCAGCGAAACATAAAAGTGGCTTGATAAAACATACATTTAGACATTTTATACCGAAAATTAACTGGTTTGTGGAGATATTTCAGGGTCTAGGATTAAATCTGTCCTTGTTAAAGCCAGTAAGCATTTTTCTATTGAATTCAACAGAACCAGTGTCACCCTGCAATCTGTATTGTGCCCAGCCGCGTGTACCTGACAGGCTCTCGGATTATGGGCCAAACGGGTTCTCTTTTTTCCTCTTTGTTCTTGCTCCTTGGATTAATCACACAACCCTGAACACCCACATGGCTTTGCAAGGTGCTGAAGATCTCAAGCAGTCATAGCATGCCTCCAGCTTTTGCGGGTAGCACTCTAACATAGGATGCAGCTAATGCCCAGTAGGATCTAACTCCATGAGTAAATACCTTGACATTCGGCCTACAGTTCATGAGCATCTGAGGTTGTTTTAAAAGAAAAGTGTTTAAACCATCACAATTCTTTGATTTGCCAGGTGATTTTACAATGCAGTGTGACTCAACAGCAGGGAAGTGTTAAGAAATATGAGCAGGCTGAACTGTTGCTACTAGCCAATTTTTTTCGGCAGAGGTGCTCTATTCTTCGGGAAGGCTCATCCTTCTGCTCTGTAATCTCCATCAATAGCCATGCACCTGGCCTTGAAAACAGATCACAGACCCATGGTCACCATGCCATGGAGATAAGGGTTAACTCCTAACCTTTGCAAGATGATTGCTTGATGTAAATATGTGTCACAGTTAAACTGCACAGGTATTATTCATTAGTGCAGAAAGTTTAGAAATAAATTTAGAAACCAGAACTATGCACACATGTACATTCATGCACATCTGTGTCTGTGCATTGTACATACACACAGAGAAGGAAATCGTGTAGAGAAGTGTCTGTACTGTGTGAAAGGACTATATTCCATGAGAAGGCTGAAAACATTCTACTGAAGACCAATTGCAATATTTTCTGATGAGTACTTATTTCAATACCTACTGATAATTTTTTTAATAGCATGGTAACATTTTCTGTGTGATTAAAACACATTAAACTGAGACAATAAAAAAATGACAACAGAGATAAATGTATCTTTATCCCTATTGCTTCTCCTTGAGCACTTAAAATCAAAAACATTATAAGAATCTTTGAGCATTTAATATTGATGTTAAATCATGACTATATAACTATTTTCTATATCTCCATGCAGTAACTCTGTGCCCCGTGAGTGTGAGGTGCGTGGGAGTATCGTGGAACCTTGCCAACATCCACAGCATATTGCAGTTGCAAAAACACAGTCACTGACAATACTGTTGTACAAGTTATTTTTAAACTCTAATAAATACAATACAACACTAAAATCACCAATAAGACTCAGGTTTCATCAAAGAACTCTGTTTAACATGGGTAATGAAATAGTAAAAACTATTTTAATCAGGGACTGAGGGCTGTAGAAGACAGTTTGATACGTTTATTTTGATGGGTAAATACCCATACCATTTGTAACAGACCCACATCCACCAAATTATCACCTGTGACTTGCAACCGGGTTAAAGCCAATTCTGCATAAAAAAGCCTGAACTTTCTGTTAAATGTTTGCTCCACCAATTACTCCAAATCACTGTTAAGAAGTATTTAGGAATTTTTATTTTCCGGAGACTCTGCAATGAAAAGATTTTTTTCCAGTATAGTTAGGTTGTTTATCTCAAAAGGGCTGTTTGTCTAATCAGGAACACATGGATTTATGAGTATAAATATTTCCACAAAATCTGAGAAACTGTAGAGCATTCCTACATTTCTCTTTCTTCTCCCTCCTGTTTTGAAACTCAATAAATGTTTGAACATTTTCTTTCTTTTCTTTTTTGACCTGTGGTGAAATGGTTGGAGTAATATTGAAGAGACGAAGCGAAAAACAAGTCAGAATATTGGCTTCAGATTAAAGCTGGGTAAACCTGGGATAACTTGTCTGGAAAGTAGAATCATTTCATTGTAAATACATGTCAAACAAGGTTAAATATGGTTCACAAAGGAAACAGGTATGCTCGTAAGTCTAGTTTTTAGGTTTGCAAAAAGTGTCTGCAGACAAGATATGAAATGTAGTTGTGTTTGTGGCAAGGTGCTGTTTCCTCTGCATTGTATTTTGCAGTTAACACTCCTCCTCCTATCCTAAGCATCTGATTTCATAGCAGGTAGAGCTCAGTCCTAAGGACACAGGCAGTGGGAGATGAGAGATTTCTGCAAAATCCTGATTAATGTTGATGGAAGAGCCTGCCTTGGGAGGATGACTCAGTTTCCTGCCTTTGCTCATATCCAGAGGCAGCTGTGGGAGGTGAAAGACAAAGAGCAGACACCTGCAGCCACATGTGTCCCCAGAGAGCGTGTCCTGTTTGACATTTCAGGCCTTGCACAAGGATCCCCACCGTGCTCTGTTCCTATGTCAGCCTATCTTTCCAGCTGGAAGCGGAGCAGAGCAGGACAAGAACCGCTTATCCAGGAACCGAGAAAATGTCAGTACTACACTCAAACCCAGCATGGTTGGGGACGTAGCAGAGCGAGGAGTGGCATTGGTGGAGCTGGGTACTGCAGCTGCTGCACATCACCTGGAGGTAACTTCACCGGAGGCGACACAATGGAGACAAAGGTCAATGACAGCCCATGGCACCGCAGGCATTTCCAGATGCTCCAAACTGAAAAAGTGCGAAAGGATGGCTATTGCCAATTTGGCCAGGTGGCCATGCCAGCTGCTGGCTGCTCGTGGTCAGCCAAATGAAGAAGTCTGAGTGGACAAGCGTGAGAAGATCTGTCCCTCCCATTACCAAAGCGCAAGCACCCTGGGGCTTGTCCAGGCTTGAAAGTGGGAACTCAGCTGGTCGCTTGCTTTTTTGCCCACTGCCACTTCTAGCGTTAACCAACCATTAAAACCCTGAGCAGCCAAATCTATTTTATGGCTCCCTGTGCGACTATTGTTGGCTTTCAATTTTTCATAGGGTTTTCTTACCCAAGGCCAGATAGCCACCTTACACTGATGTGTACAGTAAGATCTCCTATCTCTGACAGCTCCTGGGCCTCAGATGGTGCTTTCTAGGCTTGCCAAGCATTTATGATGAGGACTTGCTGGAAATATCAATCCCAGCTGACTTCTCTTTCATGAAACTTAAAAGATTTGAAACAGAAAGCACAGTGGAGTAAAACCTGAGGAGATTTGAAAAAGTTATAGATAGATGCCGAAGACTCCACAAATGTAAGTAGCACTTACTAATCTGAGTTTTTCCTATTTAACATATTTTATGTGAATTACACTGCTGGGAAAAGGCAGATGGAGGAAGTGCAGTCGATCCTGAAAGCAGAGAGGGCCACAGGAAGACTGGGAGGGCAGCTTGTTCTTCTGGTCTGTGTTATGCCAGCCCTTGAGATATGTGTCCCTAAATAGTTTTTTTTTTGAGAAAATTGAGAGTCATGTGGCTGTAGTAGTTGACCTCTGTGTAGAAGAAGTAACAAAACCAAAGGCAATTTTTTTCACGCTTACTTAATGAAATATATTTACTTTAAGGGATCCTAGCCTCAGCAATCACTGATAAGTGTATAAGGCTCTCTAACCCATCATTTTTTTCCTGGAATTACAAAGTGTTGTGTCTTGCTAGCTAAACAATCCCCAGCTTTGCTCACCTGTAGTTTAGAGAACTTAAACTCACTCAGATCAGCTTTGCGAAGGTACTTCAGAATAAACAAAAGAGACAGGTAGGACATTTATGAATTTATAAAAATACAGTCATTAAAACTGCAGTTCAGGAGCTCAGTCCCAATTCCCTCATCCTTTTATTTATTTCTTTCATTGACCCATATGAGTTTCCTCTTGTCTTGCCTTGATTGCACTAAAAATCCACATGAAACTCACTGAGAAACAGAATAATGATAATTATTTTTTTATTTTGAGTGCCACTTTTCCTTTTTGTAGTTTTGTTATTTGCATAGAAGTGCACATGCCAAGGTAAACTTGTTGAATGTTCAAATGTTACAATTGAACATTTTATAGATAGAACTAGGAAAAAGAAAGTCAGTTTTAACAATAAAAATAAAGAATGTTTTTTGTGTTACATATGAATCATGCAATTAGTGAATTCCACTAAGGATAGTAATTGTTCATTACTTTAGATCTGGAAGCTATTTTGAAATGCTTTGGAAAGCTGAATGAGAAGAATATTGTTTATCTTCAAAATCAAGTTCAAAGAACTTACCTTCAAGCAAATGACGGCATTCCCAACTAGGGATGACACTACAGAGTAAATGCTAGAGGGAACTTAAAGCAGCCTAATATAGAAGCTTGGCTGAAATAAAACTTTCAAGATGTTTCCCAGAAGATGATAAAAAAAAAGGCTTATGGTAAAAAATAGCAAGACAGATGAAGTCCTAGGACATTCACACCAAACGCTTCCATCTTTTTTTACATGTGCACTGCAGAACCATGTCCCAGTGCAGCTGAATACCATCAAAGGTCCTGCAGAAGCCTAATATTTTTCTTTTCCTTGGAAGTAAAGGTTTGTGTTAGTACTATATAGATCTGTGTAAGTGGTACAGGTTCTGTGCATGTAACAAATTTGGTTTTGTTTCATCTACCGGATTTAACTTCATAGAGCTAGCAATGGATGAAATGAGTAAAATTATGTGGCCTGGCCCAAAACACTTTCAAACACATAAATAGCAGTCTGGCTTTTATACCATAATTTATCAGGATTCCAGAGAAGGGCAGTTCTACAGGTAAGTAAAATGCCCAGAACCTTTCCTCACACTTTCAGGATACTAGTGAAGATGAGCAGGTCTACCAGTAAATAAAATGCTCAAGATCTTTCCTATTTTACCAACCCACAAGATTTGTAAAGACAAAACCCATCATGTCTTAGGGCATAAGACAAATGATGAACTTGAGCTGGTTTGAGAGAGGGTTTTTTAGTCTTCCTCTGCAGCAGATGGTACTAGTCAATGTTAGAAATAGGACACTTGATGGATATGCTGTAGTTCTGTTTCAGAATAGCCATTTCCATGTTTCTTCCAGATTCTGCTTTTCTTTCCCCTTTCTTGACTGCCAAGATTATCGAGGATATTTACCCCAACACAGCACTCACGGTCTTGTTTTCAAAACTTCCATTGAAGACAGATTTATTTGGGCTGCTGTTAACCAGTCTAGAGGAAATTGTCCTTCTGGCAGCAATATCTCTTTGGGAATCTGTCAGCGTTAATTCTTTCTTTAGCTGTTGAACCAAACCAGGAGTCAAAATACACATTTAGGAACCCAAGTAAGTTTTCCAGAGTTTCTGGGCAACAGCAGCTTCCAGTCTGGTCAGTCACAGCTGATGCTCAGCATCTCTTTGACTGGGCCACTTTTTTGGAGAAAGCTCTTACATGTTTTATCTATCAAGGGATGGAACTAATTTCCTTATGCCAGCATTTGCAGAAAGGGATGCATAAGTGATGTTTAGGAAGGCAATTTCATTTAGAGATTTAACAATTACAAAAGTAAAGTAAGATTTGGTCTTATCTTGTAATAAGCCAGTAGATGTAGACAGTAGATAGAGAAGCAAAAAACCCCCTGTTGCTGTCTTCCCTGTTGCAGGTAAAACAAAGCAATTTGTGGCAAAAGATTCAGCTCTAAAGGAGCAGGATAGGAACCTGAACTCAAGTTTTCTGTGACTCTGACTGAACACGTGCCACTAACGTCCCTCAGTCAAAAAAATCAGATTTCAATTCCAAGGTGGAAATTCTACTTTTTTTTTTTTAGCATATTGGAGACCTTGAGAGTAGAGGTGGAACTGAACTGGTCCCTTCAGGGAACTTTTCACTTAAATCCACATAAATGCAGCCTGATTTTCAGCAGTTATATTGAGCACTCTGTAAGAATTTGTAGGATCTGAACAGGGACAGAAGAAACATAGACTGGAGACCTGTGTGGCAGAAATTTTCTCTATTCTGAAATCCAGAAATAATTGAGGAATTACATATAAGGGAAATATAAAGGAAAGACTATTTTTCATCTGAGTCTTTGAACATACTGATCTAAAAGTTTTAGTATGAAACTGATTTAAAAGCAATTTAAATG
Organism: Oreocharis arfaki; assembly: GCA_013398015.1. Classification (NCBI taxonomy): domain Eukaryota; kingdom Metazoa; phylum Chordata; class Aves; order Passeriformes; family Paramythiidae; genus Oreocharis; species Oreocharis arfaki. The sequence goes on from VZRR01007147.1 coordinate 17,986, forward strand.
AATTAACCTTTTACGGAAATTCTCAGAAAATTTTGATCATTCCTTGAAAATATAGTCTGCCCTAAAATGAAAGAAACCTGCCCTAAGGTGAAAGAAACCGGCCCTAAACTGAAAGCAAACCTGGTTGCAGTTACTGAAAACTGACATTGTTGCAAAAGCTTCAAAAATTAGAAATACCTAGTATGTAGACAGAAAAAAACCCCCTTTTGCACTTGTGTCTAATAGCAAATTAGATTAGGTTAATGATATGCACCTAACTAGAAGACCAAAAATTAGAAATTGCTTTCTTGTCTAACATTTGGTCCCTCTATCGTTACATTCTCTAAATCTTTGTTGTTTACCCAAATCCAGTGCTTTAGACAAAGATCTAGTTGCACATTTCAGAGATAGCAGAGAGCTCCTAGAAGGGAGGTTAAGAAAACCTCTTGAATGCTTACTGCAATTCAGGTTTTTTGTTTGTTTGTTCGTTTAATAAGTCCTATTAGCATGGACTGTATCTATACCAGTCTGGCAAATAGACCAGAGAAAAGAAACTTCATACTGCTTTCCCTTGGAGTCATATTCTTTGATCCATGATTTGGATGAATAAGACAGAGGCTTCCTTTCAACTGCTGACCCAGGCATTGTTATCTATCATTTGCTTACGTAGTCTGTGACCATTAGAGTTTGATTCCTGTAGATGCAGATATACCATTATACAGATTCCAGTTTCTTTATGTAGAAAAATTATTATTTCCTTGGCTATCTGTTTCTTTAATTTCCTTCTTGTATACTCTGTTATGTTCCAAATCTATGGATTACATTCTCGCGTGTGTAATTTTCACAATATTATTTCAACTTCTGTTAGTTTATTACTAGCTGTATTAAACTGCTTTTGCAAAAATCAAGAATGTACTTTACTTTAAAATTGCAAGACAAAAGAAAAGCCTTTGAATACCTTTAAATCAAATTAAATGTGAATAATTGTTCTTTGGAAATTCTCATTAGTAATACCTAATATCAAATGGCATCTGTATTTTATAAAATCTCAGCACTAAGAATATTTGGCTCCTAAAAACCTGTCTGAGGACTATGACAGACATATGATCCCTTTTGGGCAGGAGAATGTTCAGTTCCAATACTTGATTATGGCTCATTTTCTTGCCCACAGCTGCTACCACCGAAAGCAGAAAGTTGTTCCATAAAATTTCGATAAGCTATTGCACAGAGTTTTTGGCACTAACTCTCTCTTCATTGGGTGGCATAAACAGTTCCCAAACTGGCTCTGTCCATTGTGATAGCAAGAACACATTCCACCTTGTGCAGCTGAGGATTATTTAGTCAGTGCAGCTTGCCTCCTTTGGCAGCCAAAACAGACCCTGCAATCAAGACTTCCTTTTCATTAGGGTCTGTGGATTCCTTACAGTCTTGAAGAACCATCAGACTAACCTTCTCTTGTTTACCACCCCCTTCCTGGTCAGCAGGATTTGTCCTTTCTTTGGAAGTCGTTATTCCGAGACTCTTGCTGTCATTTGAACAGACTGCTTTGGAAACTGGTCCTTGGGCCTCCTGGATTCACCTTCTCTGGGAACGGTTCTGGAGCACTTTCATTGCATGATTTCTTCAGAATATTTTGGGCGAATTTCTCTTCTCTCTTAATGAGACATCTTGTGAAGCCTTTTAAGAGGTGGCTGTTAAAATATGTATAAGCATACACATTCTCTTTGAGGAATATGGCTTTATACTCAAACAAATGTTTGGAATATTACATAAAATAAATTTTCTGATTACATAATGAGGATATTTGCTTTCTTTATGGCTGCCTTGCTGCTCATTGCTCTATTCACTTAATGTGAAGGATTTTATTTATTTATATGCCTGTTTTAGACTATGAGAAAGACATGACTTGTGGGGTTTTTGAGACAAGAAAGGTAAGAGAAATTCTTGAAAAAGGAGGTGCCTGCTAACCATCTTGTTGTTACCTCCCATTTCCTACTCTACATCCCTTTCTTCTTCCGTAACTAGAGGTTCTTTGGGTCAGATAACTGGATTTAGACATTTTGGTTTGAGGAAGGTGGTCACAAACTTGTTTTGGATAGACAAGGCTACCTAGGAGTCATCTGTACTTGCCGTCTCCTGACCATAGAACTGCAATTTAGCTACTAAGAATAAGCAGTGATTGTTTACAGATGGACTTTGAAAATGAGGAGATTATGAGAGACTGAATTAGTTGCAAATAATTATTTCCATGGAAAAGTGGTTCTGTGATTCTGTGAAAAGGACTTACAGTCATCTCAGTGAGTTACTAATTTGTTTACCTTCAAGTAAAAGCATCTCTCTAGAGCCAGCCAATTTTTATACTGAGGTGTAGAAGAGCTGTCCTATGTGGCAAGGTGATGGATAACTTCATTATACAATTTAAGAAGCTCTTCTTCCCTTTCTTGTACTTTTTCACACTCTTGTTAATCAACTCACCCTGGTTAAACCAACTGACTACTTCAGCATTAAAAGTATGCAAAATTAACATTTTACTGCACCAGGGCCAGATAAAGGCAGTCTTTTCCATCTGGAAAACAGACAGCCTCATTTAAATGATTCTAGCTTCTCTGTCTGATGTGTAGTCCAGCTGATGCCATTTCCAATCAAGGCATCGAGTCGTGCTCAACTTCCATCCCTTCTCCATGTTTTCTCATGATAAGAATATAGTGTAAGGATGGCTGGTCTGGGCTGTCCCTGTCTTCAGTAGTGGCAGATATTGACTGCTGAGTGTCTGTGAACAGAAGAGGTTACAGAGATTTACAGCTTCCAGCAGCCTGTGCTTCAGGGGCTTTCTGGGTCCAAGATGATGAAGTTCTGGTTACTGTCGCTGGGCCTGATCCTGATCTGTGGGCTGACATCCTGCCCAGCCTCAGCCCATCTCCAGGGAAGCACCCTGAAAGTTCCCACTTCTCCATAGCATCTAATGTGAAATGCCTTGGATGTTTCTTAGACCTTGCTATGTACATTTTCCATCTTTTTGAGATGGAGGGCGGAATCAGACCTGGATGCAGCATTCAGCATATTGATTCACTTTAGATTTATACAATAACATACCAAGACTTTTAAATTTTTTTTTTTTATTTCTTGAAATTGTTTCATAATCATGATTTTAGTTTGTAGTTTCATAAAATTGGGTGAAAGTTCTTTTCATCCCTGGGGCCTAAGTTGTGTACAACCCTTTTACAGAAATTGTTGCTATTTTCAATAAGAAAACGTATCTGTTTCAGAGATGGTTCCCCACCACTGAGAACATCAGGCTTTTCAATTTTTTAGTCTTCATAAGAGCAAGGATTTGTATCTGTAAGACCTTATCTGCCCTTCCTTTAGTTATTGAGATGGATTTTTCTATTGCAAGACAGGGTAAAATTCACTTCTGCACTTTCTCTGCGTAAGCAATGCTTGCCCTCTCTCCTTAAGTCCTGGGATTCTGTTATCAAACAGTAAGAACAGTGCTGAAGCACTATTTAATGATGGTTATTAAAGGACTCTTTTTCTTGCTACTTTTCAATTGAAATATTTTTTCCTCAAAGCTTTTGCGTGAATGCGGTTGGAAAAAAAACCAACATGACATCACATTTTGTCACCATCAATCATTTGCTATGCAAATTGAGATGCCTACAGGACTTCAGAGTTCAAAGCCTGCCTGCACATGGGGCTTGTACAAACAATGAAAGATTTACTATGTGAGTAATAGGTACTTTCAGGAAAAGATCGATTACAAATGAAAGTATAAAAGGTTATAGATAGACAAAAAAGAGCAAATGTTGATCATGAGAGGGAAACAAATGCAATAATGATCACGTCTGGTAAAATAGTGTCTTGAAATACATTTATTTGGAAAATATGCTTTAAATTTTTTTGCCTGAAACTTGTGCTCACTTTTAAAATCCTGAGCAGCTTTGAAAATAAAGTGTTTTACAAATAAATATAAAGGCTGTAAGTTGAGATCAAAGGTTTGTTTCAGAGAGGTTCACAGAGGATGCCTATGCTAAAATACAGCACCAGGGAAGAAATATGGTGATATTCTCCCAGGCTACAACCATTCTCAGATCAGGATCTTTGATAAAGGTAACACCTCTGTGTTTAGTGGGCTCTGATTTTTTTTTTCCCTTTGCATTAATTCCTGATTCCTTTCTGACTTGCTCTGTGTTTCAGCAATCCTGTGGCAAGGAGTTCCAACACTTGTGTGCTCACTGACTGAAGTATTATCTTTTGCTTGTTTTGAACTTGCCACATGCTGATTTCATGCTGTGATTCTTGCCTGCTGGCATTCACTGGAAAAGTACACTCAGGATCTAGTAACAAAAGAATGGAGACTACTGTATCAGGACAAATCAGGATGGTAATATATTTCCCATTAAGACAACACAGGCCAGATTGATGTCATGCTAAATCAAAGTCTCAAAGCTACCACACTTCCCAAAAGACGGAAAATGCCGCTCCACTTTCTGGTGCAGTAGTGTCCAGTGATCTTAACTAAATCTGTCTCTGAAAGGATTTTCTAGCTCCTTTGAAACCACTGGCAGAGTTGGGTTAAAGACAGGCTTTGTGTGCAAAAAAAAATTGGTTTTAAGTGCACAAATATAGATTGAATGTAGAAGATACTGCTCATTACCAATATGACTGAGTGGCAAATTGAGGGGGGAAATTCTCAGGCATAAAATTACCTCTTATTTTCCTGGCTGCTTATGCAATCACTGAGGAGACTGTGTTTACAGGCATGTTCTTTCACTCTGCCCTGCTGTTATGAGGGACTTGATAATCACAATAAATTCTGACCAGGCTTCTGACCATGTAGAGTTTGTAAGGGAAAAAACCCTTACTCCTGATATTCAACTCACAAGAAGGCTGGGGACTAAGAATTTGAGATACCATTTTTCAAGAAACAGATGGCTCTAAAAGCAATGAAGGGCACCAAACCATATCCAAATTTATGCTTGAAAAATAAGAATGAGAAATGTTATGAGACATAGTAGCTTTTGAAAAGAGGTCTGTGCTCAGATCCATGATGGCAACATTAAGTTAAGTTCCCTTTTGGAAAATTAGCTTCCCACTTTTCTGATAATGAATTGGGCAGAATTATTTGATAAGGTGTGATAAGCAGTAAAAGCCAGATGAATCAAAGGTCAACCCATAACAGTGTCAGGAAAAACCCAAGAAATCATATATGAAAGTACTGTGCTACTTACTGCATATGCAACCTGTTCATGGCACTGGCCACTATCTATCAGTGAAAGCTGCAAGAATAACTTTCTTGAAGGTAATTGTCTATTCTAATTTTAGTCAGATTCCTGTTGGTTAATGCACTGAAGAATGATGTTTTCTATCCTTATGGAATTTTTACTCTATGGACATGTCCTTAGTGTCCCTGCTGGTCTTCATCTGGTTTCAGCACAGTACGTGTCTCCTGTTGGTTTTCAGTCATATTTGCCACATGGACCTCTTGGGATACTGTTAGATCATGTTAAATGTCTCTTTGTGCCATCTTCAGGCAACTGAATGCCCCTCTTCTATCCTGTTCATTTTTGATCTGTTGGGTTCAACTGTATCTATCACAGTGAGTTCTGCTTCCCTTCAAGCAACGAAAGGATGAAACTCCTTTTCTAGGTCATTAATGTTCCTTCAGTTTTATTGGTTGTTGGTTTTTTTTGCAATAAGGAGATGAATGAGCTCACAGTTTACTCCCGCCTCTGCATGCATTATCTTATTGGTCTCTTATGTGTTTCCTCTCCAAAGGAAATAATCCTGATGCTTAAAAACCTTCATTTAATGAAAATCTATTATTATACTAGCATTACATTCTCTGAACATCTTTCACTTCCACTTTATTATTTGTTTTCAATGAGGTGGTCAGACTTGAGCACAACATTCAGAACGAAAGCATATGACAGGTTCTCAGAAGCTTGTATTAATTTGTGGTGTGTTGGTGTCCACAAGCTTCCAGGCTGCCTGAGGTTCCTTTGGGCTGCACGCTGTGCAGATACGGAGGAGCTCTTGCTTGGAGGATCTTCCAAGGAAATTTTAAAACAGATGTTAAAAAGGTGAATAAATTACAGAAATGAGAAAGAGAATAAAATGGTTTATGAGCAGTAAATGCAAGCCCAACTAAGCTAACTGATGGCATTGTATAACTTTTCAGGAATTATTTTAACCCAACCTTTAAATACATTTTAAAATTTAGTCCTCCAAATAGTTAATAACGGAGATGCCAACAATGACTCAATGTCTCCTGTGCCCAAGTCCCAATTGATTCCCATTCACTTAGAGCTCATGAAGGTGTATCGTCAGCTCAAATCATACTGAATGTTTTACCTCCCACTGTACATTAACATGCCTTTGTTAACACAGAATTTCAGCTGCCGTCAGGCAGCACAGTTGTCTATCTTTTAAATTACCTCTGGAATTCCACACAGTTCGTCTTGGTTTTCAGTAACCTAAATTATTTTGACATCTGTGAATATGCCACCTTGGACTTCACCTTTTCCCAAATAATTAATAGACACATTAATTAATCATTTCCCTGCATTTTTAAAAGAGTTCCAATATTAGCTCTATAGTTTATGTGAAGAACACAGTGCAGGAAAAATCCCAAAGCCAAAGTGGTAACCTGTTTCCTGGGTTATTGCCTGTAAAAATGACCATTAGCTGGTATTTTTGAAGTTAGAAATTATTGCTAAATAAAATCTAAATGTAAATCCTTACTCTAGGCTTGCCTTAAATAGAAGTCACAGTCTCTGGTTATTCCGTTCCAAAAGAAGATATTAATGCCAAAATGAAGACGTCTTTGAAGAGAAAATGATGATTGTACCTCTTCTGTTTGAAATGAAATGTATCTGCAGGTCTCAAACACAGGAATGCGTCTTGGAAAAACAGTGTCTTGGACAGAAAAGACAATTCAGCACGCAAGTGAAAAACTGTCTTAAATTTCACCTAGATCTCATAACCCATTGAGACAAGCAGGGAGAGCATTTAATAATAAAGTTCCAATAAGTACTTTTTCATTGTGAGAATAAATTTAAAAATATGGCTACAGATGGATTTCGCTTCAGTATTCTGATTTAGAAATGCCAGGTTTAGCTCTGGACTATTAGTAATACTAAAACTAGTAATAGTAATTTCAGAGATAAGATGGTTGCATCTTAGGAAAATATGGCTTTAAAACAAAGGAATCTGGTCAAAGTATCTTCTTTTACATATTCACATATCAGAGAATCTCTATTTTTGAAGTAGCAGCCTTTTGATGCAAAAGGTGGTGCTCTAAATTACCTCATGGGACTATTCATAATTGCTGTGGTTTTCAAAAGCTTGAAGCTTATGAATTCCTATTGGAAGCATCAGAGATTGGGCAATTTCTAAAAATCCACAAAGCGTCTGTTTGCATGTTCCTGTGTTGAAATGATGGTAGTGTCATATTAATTTCTGCATTTTTGGTTCAATTTCTAAATTATTTACAAGCTTGTAAAATTCTACCTTGGACGCTTTAGTATATTGTGGGACAGTGATTGAAGACTCTCTTTTTGCTGTGACAGATAATTTCAGTTTATGAGAGTAAACAAAACTGAGTGAAACTGGGAAAATTATCTCTGAACAGATTAAAGATTAATTAATGGATTTTCTGCAGAATGCAGATAGAAGTCGCTTTTCAGGTAATCCATTCTTGGTTTTTTAGGAATGAAAATTACTTTCTTATACACCACACCCATTTAGAAAGTCAATGGCTCAGATAGTTGTAATACAGTTGGCACATCAGTAACTATCACTAACTTTCGTCAGTTCTAATGCCTGCATTTTTTTTTCTGCCCTGGAAGAGTTCCCAGGTACAAACAACACTTGACATAGCTTTGTTGGTGGCAGCTGATATTCTTTCTGAATTTCATATTACTAAAAAGACCCTGGGAGAAACTTACGGAGCAGCAAAAATAATCCAGATGGAAACAATAGGAAACAAAATTGGTTTGTGGAGACAGAGTATAAAAGTGAGGCATACACAGCTTTTTCAAGAGGCGACTGCAGAGGAAAGGTGGTAGAAAACAGAGAGAAGTATACTAATAGAATATAGTGGCTGGAGGTTTTTCAGCTTCAGGAAACCCATATAGTTTAAGAAGACGTAATTATAAGTAATATAATGAAAGCGAGAAAAAAAAAATCAGGTGCATGAAGAGTTTGGTTTGTGAAGCAGTTTAGTAATTAAAAGTTTAAGTTAGGAGAGGGTTCCTTCTAAGAAAAGCTATGGTACGTGTGCTGGGTGAGACTGGGGGTGGGATTCAGCTCCAGATTCAGCCAGCTAGCAGAAGTGTGTATTGGTAGCGGAAATCCTCATGTGTGAGTGGGAGTCTAAGTCTTGTCAGAATCAATGGGGCTCTGGCACTCGTTCATTTCATATGTGGGCATCCACATATGTGGGCATCCACTGTCATTTAAGTTGCCATCCAAAAGATCTGATGGATCTAGCATAGGGTTGTAGAGAGACTTATGCCCCACTGGACTGGGCAGGTCTCGGCAGCTGGAACTTGCTCTGGGGCTCCGTGTGCTACCAGCTGTGTTGACAAAATCTCCTTCAATTTAGCAGAATCTGAGCCTCCCCCTCACCCAGCTTATGTGCAGACACCTGCTGTAAACACCTAAAGTGTTACTTCGGAGCCCAGAGCTGCACCCTGCCTTAGCTGTGTTTCTCATTTAATCTTTCTTTGACAAGGTAATTTCTGTAGTTAAATCATAAAGTCATCTACAGATTATAAAATAACCACTGCTACAAAGGATGTGGAAATTAATTCTGATGTGTAATTAAAATGTGTTGTCTTTTCTCTTACAATGATCTTAGGATAACATGATAACATTTCAGTGTTTAACTGAATGAGATTTTTACAGTTCTGAAAATTAATTGCATCTTTCCAACTTCTTCTGTGAAATCTTTTGGGATAGTAAAAAATCTAAGCAAAAGTATTCCAAATCCTTTCCTATCACCATCTCTGTTTATTTTGGTAATGTCACAAGTTCCACAATTCTAAATATCTTAATTATTTAGCATTATCTGAATAATGTGTAATAAAAAGAGACAAATCATCATGTTTTTTTCAGTAGTAAGTGCATCATACCTGGGTAAATGACCTGACTTTTCCATTAGAGATGACACGGCATGCTCAGAGTACTCACACTCAAAAGAAATGAAGACTTATTTTTAACAGTTTGATGAACATTTAAATACAGAAATGCTTCAGCATATCTTTCCAATAGCTTCTCTCTTTTTGTATCTAGTTCACAATATAAATAGGTAGCACACGATTTTTGCTTTTAAAATATTCTAATATTTTAAGAATCAAAATAAAAGCATGTGTCTCAGAATTTAGTACATGCAATGTTTAGGTCAAATGGCCTTTCACTATCACTAGCTTCCATGGGAAAATAAAATTTTGGTAAAATTTTGAGGACAGATGGGGAGGAAAAACAACAGTAAAACTGCTTGCTTATTTCCAAGTTGATTTTAGTGAAATATCATTTGATATATTTTACCATCTAATTGACATGCAATGAAGTCAATTAACTATTTTCTCCTAGGAGTAAATCGCTTTGCCTAACTCGTGAACAGCCTCTCCATAACAACACATTATCAGGAAAAACTGGGCTTAACAGCTCAGCCTTAGTGGCTGGTCATAAAACCACACTTCAAAAAGATGACAGAACCAAGATAAACTATAATTCACAATGTAAAAACAAACCAAAAAGTGCAAGCCTTAAAACAAAATGTTTTATTTTCTGAAGCTGAAAGAACTGACATGTTAATATTCTGCATTGCGCTTTGCTCCCGCTTTTATCTTCAATAAAGGATGACAGTGTAACAAAGTTCTGGAAGAGGTCGAGTACTGTCACTTTTATCAAATGTAGTATCAGCATTTTTCTTCAGTGGTTTTGGAACGATGTTAGCTGCTCTACCTGAGCTTAGGAAGTGCATTGACTGCTCGCTTTGCACAGGATTTGATTCTTGCATTGACATTTGAGGTAGCACTGAGAAAACAAATTAAACACTCAGGAGACAGGGAAATCCCTATTTGGGCTGTATAAAAAAACCTGGTAGTTGCCTTTGACTGTATTTTGTTATTGGTTTGCCCTCTTTGTCAATGTATTTCCAAGTACTGAATCATTATTGGGTTGAAATCCTTTATCAGGCAGTTTCACGGATTGGTTTGTTAAGACTGGAAAATGAAAGACTAACCTAATTGTCGAATAATATGCTGGCATTTTCTCATGTTTTGTTCTTGGGTGGGTAACCCTCTGTCTGAAGCTCTCCTTTAAGTTGCACTTAATATTACTATTTTATGTAACTTGTTTAACACTTAAAGGTATTAAAGAGAAAAACTCTTATGTTAAATAAAAAAGTAACGAATTCTGGCTGTGAAACAGCTGTCAACAAAGCAAGCTTGTGAAGGAGGAATTACCTGCGTGTCTTAGCTATGTACAGTAGCTGGGGATATATGACCCATTTTTTTTTGTAATTAGGTAGCTGTCTTACTTCAGCACATGTACAGTACATGTCAGGGTTTGTTTTGCACAGGGATCTTTGCTGCTAATTTCACATGACAACAAGATCATACAGCTTAGTGCACAGTAGAAACATAAAGAAAAGGACTTTGGTTTTTCTTTTCTGATCTCTAAGTTAGTAGAACTTGTCAGATTAGTCTGAATGAAAGGGACGGCAATATGTATGTCAGGAATATAAATAAATGTTGAATATCAGTGGATACTTGGGGAAAATTCCTTACAGAGCAACCTGTAATTATTGAATTATTGAATAATTGAATAATTTGGTGTAAGTAATTTACTGTCACATTCTCTTACATTCATATATGGAGCCAGGAAGACAGCTCTGTTTTTGAATACTAGATTGCAAAAAAATGAATTTAAAGGTACTGGATTGATATATATGATGTATATGGTACTGGACTGACATATTTGTGATGTTAATGCTTCTTAAAAGTGGAGACATGAGCAGAAGCAATCAGCCAAATAAATTTGTATTTTGTGCCAATGCACTAAAGAAATCTCTAATGACTCAGTTAAAAAAAAGAAAACAGTAAGACAGCTTGTTTTACAGTGTTTGTACCTATTAGGGGAACGCAGTAGATTCGATTGGAAATAGGATACCTAAAGCACTTGTGTATTTAAGTTTGAGGACAGGCTTGTGATATGATGACTCCCCAAAGTCTTTATTGTGGTAAGTAGGAGTTGAACAAATAACAGAGCGAGTGGGATGCCAGGGGTTAAGCAGCCTTTCAGCTCCAAGATATGCGGTAAGTGAGAACAGGGGAAGCACTGATGAAGGTGGGGGCTGGGGGGAATAAAGTGCATTGGTAATTTAATGCTTCCTTTGATAGAACAGTGCTCACTTATTGATCAAAAAGTTACAGATTTATTGGAGATGCCCAGATGGACTTTTGGTGTACTATATAGCAAGAACCCATTCAAAATTGTTTGCTTTTTAGACCATGTATGTTCAGTCTTAGATCTAGTACTCTACCAATTATTACTGAAGTCAGGATATTTCAGATAAGTAAGAATACAATTCAGTTTTTATTGTTCCAAAAAGATCCATTAAAAATAGCAGAACAATTCTGAGCATTTTTCAGCAAAGAAATCAATATTCAAAAGCATAAAATGAGGTACAACAATTGCAGTGGGAAACAGAGTAGGAAAGGAAGCTTAGTTCCTTCAATCAATAGTCTTGTCTGTACCTTTTGTGCATGCTTCAGTAGCTCTTCCATCCTTCTGTATTAAGCCACTTTGTAGGATTAGGACAGATGAGTGATTATAGCTAAAATCTAAACCCCATTGGGATTAGGTCAAAACTTTCCTAATCTCTTCCTACTCCTTCAGTGATAACATTTTGTGTGTTTTTCCTTGAAATAGCCCGATGTGGGGATCTCAGTCCTGTATGCCGCAAGTGTACTGTGGGCTTTGTAGGACCCACCTCAGCACATTGTACCCAGTTATGCCCCATTCTGTGCTTATTCTCAATGGAATTTCAATAGGATTACAGTCACTCTAAACACTCGGAAATATCCAAATTTTTGTTGAGCGCTGGCCTTCAAGTCAAGAAAGCTGCAGACTCCTGGAGGACATGATTTGGTACTGGGATAGAGTTTGTGTTTTGGGATTTTTTTTCCAGAGCCAGAGTAGCCAGAGTAATGCAAAAAGGTTTTCGTGCAAATGAAAAACAATCTATACAGGAACACTTCCCAAAGGTGAGCACAAAGGGAACGTATTGCAGCATGTATTTGGTAAGTCATAGGATCACTGGTCACACTCTTCTAGTGTGTGTGTGTAGCAGCACGTCTTCCTCCATGGATAATTCCACTGATTTCAAATAAGTAATTATGTTTATTAATATAATTATGTTAGCACAAGAGCTCTCTCTAGTGGAGCCAATGACACTTTACTGGTTCTGTTGCTCAGATACTGAAAAATAGTGGAAATGTTTAATCCTAATGTGTCCCAAATACAGCTAATGTCAGAATGGCATTACAGCCACACAGCATATAAGGAATGCTGTGTTTATGAAATACTTAAAAAATATAATTCACAAAAGGTGCTGGAATGAAGTCTTTGCCACTCACTGACATCACTGCCCTCAGCAGAGCTTGGATATTTTTGAAGGTCTTAAAGAGCCTGTTCAAGAACGTGAGATCGCTCCTGAATGTCTAATTGTGTTGGTCAATTCTCATTTTCCACCTCTATTTTCTGAGATATGATGACTCGAACTAGAAGAATTGCAGAATGTATTGATGCTATGTCTGTTCCATAAGGGGACTATGACACTGTTTTACATCTATGTCTCTCATCCTTCTTAAAGAGCAGACCAAGCCCCACTGCCAGGCGTGGCAACTTTCAAGAAAACATTGTAGTAGGTAGAAAAGTTCAGGAGACACGTGGTCCATCCAAACACCATTTTCTGGCAGCCATGTAGCTGGCTTTTATATCCAGAAGGAAGCAGACATTAAGAGAAAAATCAGAGATATGTGCAACATAATAGCTCATTTCACATTAATCAAACATTGGTTCTGTTGACTTCTGGAATTACTTTGCACTTACTGGTAGTGGGCAAGAGGAAAGGAAAATTTATGATACTGCTTTTGGAGAAACCAAGAATCAATTTACACTGCATGTTTTGTTTTGCCTTTTTTTTGTTTGGTTTTTTTTTTTTTTTTAATACATATAACAGAAACAAACTATTAAAAGGAGTTTTCAGATTCTGATGTGTATATTTCATAGCTACAGTTATTTTTTCCCTGGATTTTGAAAAGCGCCTTATGAACTACAGAAACAAACTAGTTCTGCTACTGAAACTACATTGCTTGTCTCGGAAATCAGTTAAACTGACTGGTAAAAATAGCACGTTTCTCTGATGGTAAAGGGGGATGTGCCCCCAGGTTTAATGCAATGGTCAGTGTTGTTTTAACAAATTAATTTATGCTAGTGAGTAGTGAGATGATAACATCTGTAGCAGAGAGTTACTTGGATTAACTACTATCGGGGAGGATTATGAAAAGCTAGGTGAGCTGTGAACTGTGGAGCAGTTGAGGAAGTTGAGGTAAACCACAGCGGGAGGAATCAGAGAGCTCTTATAGCCTGGCTACTCTGTTGTCTTCCTTTCAGATCAGGCAAAGAAGGGCAGACCTGCCTTAGATAAAAATCTAAGTGGGGGCAGTTAAAAACAGTTCCATTGAAGCAAAAAGGAAATGCTGAAGGAGGCCAGTGCTGAGGGCATAAAATGCAGAGGTCTGAGGGTTTTCTGTTGGCTTTGTGGCCTACACAGCACCGCCAGAAGAACTGTCAGATATTTCATGAAGGATTTGCAGCCTGGAAAACAATCCTAAATGTAAGCAACTATGCCTTATTCTTAAAAGAGGTCCATGTTTACTTATTTTTTTAAAAATTATTTTAGATAGAAAAATATGGATCCCTCTTTCCAGGCAGTAGCCTGGTTGAACCTCATTTACTTTCAGAGAATGGAGTGGTCCAGTTCCCTCCTGTTCCCCAGAAATCAAATCTTTTCAAAGAGAGGCAAAGAGAGGCATGTATTTCTATCTGTCATGGTTTCTTCCACATCCTCCTCATGTACCTGGCCCATGATGGGACTTGGGCTGAAGAAACCATCTAATAACAACCAGCAATTTTTATGAGGAGCCTGTTTGATGAAGAATTCCTGCGGAGTCTCCCAAAGTCTCAATATCTGCAAAATAGCATTTATTTGTCTCCTAATTTTTCATACCTAATCCATGCTGTAGCTAATGATCTTTATAACTTTGGGTATTTACTTTTTATGATTTGTCTGTTTCTCATAAAATCCTTCAGTAGAAATTATCCTTCTTGAATATCATCAGAGGCAAATGACACGGTCTTCACGCAAGCATCTGCACTCCTCATCTTGGGCTTCTTTTAGAGGAGAGAAATGTGCACCTCTAAGGGCTCAGATCATGTCCTTTTAAAAATGACATATAAAGTAGGTCATGTGAATTCTGACCTAAAATGCCTATTTTATGCCCAGTTTGAGTAGGAAGAGAAAAGTGAAATGACAGTCTGCTGCTGCTACTGTCTTCATGACCAAGGCAAGAGTTTTCTTTCCTTTTTTATGTGATAGCACAAACTGACTCAAAGGTGTTACCAAGAATCTAATAGAAAGCACTCTGGAGGGCTGAAGAATTGCAACTGAGAGACTGATCTGGCTTGCAGCAGCATTATTACCTGTGAGGAGGAGAAGAACATGGCCTGTCTGCCCATCCTGTCTGATTTTGGCAGGACTGGCAGGTGGAAGGTTGTAGTTTTTCTTTAAGACTGAACACAGTGATATGGCCATCACTTGAGTCTGAAACTTTAGCTGTTGAAATGGTTACTTTTACACCTTTACTTCCTCAAATAGCTGTTCACTTCAGCTTTAAATTTGCATGTTGGCACCTGAAGAAGAGTAAGCTTCCTTCATGCTTGCCTCCTTTTATTCATTTTCTTATTCGATTTGTGCAATACAGAGCCAGGAGCCCTGAGAATGACACGTAAACTTCAATTTCTGGATTGAACAGTTAGTGTCTTGAGTGTTTTATTCATGGGCACCATATGCAAAAAGTGAGTAGTTTTTTCTGTTGTGGAAAAGTAATGTTATGTTCAGAACTGCCAGAGTTACTTGAATTTGACTTAGCTGTGTTTTCACGTGAACCTAAAAATAAATGGAAAGTTGAAAAAAGCAGCTACATGTTAAATACATGGTATACCTGTAGTTTTAATTCTTTTAGGTCAAAAAATATTCAAATGCATTCACAGTATTTTTGATTGAAAGAATTTGTAATTGGATTTCCAAACATGCTGCTTTCATCTTGGGCTGTACAATATGCACTTTGATAATAACATGGCAATGTCATTAGAAAGAAGTCCATTTACTACTTTAGGCATAAAATGAGATACAGAAGAAGACAATAAAATGCTTTCTAACATAATGCACCTTATTTTTTATTGTATTCAATAGAAGCATGATGAATAAGTAATCTTATAAGTGCATCAGAAGTACACCTTGGTCTCTTAGAGGTGTTGAGATTTCACTGCTATTGAGATTATTCATAATAAGACTTTAATTTCTAATAAAGTGCATAGAAATTTATAATGGATCAAAATATGTGCCCACAAGGTCCTTAGATCATCATGCTGGAAGAGGTAAACTTCCACATTTGAGAAGAAATCCAAGAAAGAAAATTAAATGAAGATGAAAAGTAAATTCTTCAAAATTACATCTTTTTAAAATACAAAGCCCATAAATTATAATTTCCTTATTTCCAGTTATTCACACACTTTTACTTGTAGTGGGGCTATATATCTATAAGCTGTTCTGGGCATAAGCTACATTTCCCCATATATTTAATGGTATCTCATGCAAATTAGATTTGCAGCAAACTAATCTGGTCCAGGTAGTAAACGTCACTGGTTGAATTATTTTATTCATCCATTCCTTTTTTTTTTTTTCTATAGCATTTATGCAATTACCACTGCTAGTGGGATTCTCCCCTCCCTCCCCCCATGAAATCAGAAAAAATTAAATCCAAGGAAGCTAAATAAGGTTTACAATTTTTTCCAGTCTTTTTTCTTTTATTCTTTACTCAGAGAAAGAGGAAAGACTTTATACGCTTTCAAGACACCCACAATTTAAAATTCAATATCAGAACATATGTAATTTTCCTGATAATAACCGCCCTTATTATATTTATAGGAAATTCTTGAAACTGGGTGATTTTGCAGCCTCAAAGACAATAGCAAAGGCAGTACAGTAGTTCTTTGTCAGAAGGTGCGCGTCTCTGGATTTGGGCTTTCATCATTTCATACATGGCAGGTCTGCCTGCTCATTAATAAAGACATTCTAGGGACTGCAAGTCCTGATTAAAAAAGGTATTTGTTTTGAATTTTGTTGCTCACGGGGAGAAAAGGAGGCTTTTGAATTGGTCTTTGTTTCTTTTTAAAAATATATTTGAATGATATACTTTATTGGAAAAGGTATTGCAAAATGAAACCTGGTAATCGTTCTAGCTTTTGAATATGTGCACTGGTACTAATGTTTTTTGTATTAATAATATGATTTCTCTAAAACTGGTGAAACTGAAAATGGTCGGGAACTCATTTTGCACAGTGAGCTTTCATATTCTGGAACCGACTTGATGTTAAAAATTGCATCTACTGAATTACAGATCTTTATGAAAGCCATGCTTCCTCTTGAAAAGATTTCACTTGAAACCTTAATGAATCAGTCAGGGATTTGTTGTACTGTCTCTTGCCAAATATAGACTTCGAGTGTCTTTTTCTGTTAAGTAAAAGGCTGGCTACAAATTCAGTTTTAGGACACAAACACCAAACTGGGATGTATTGCAAGAATTTACAGTGGAAAATATCAGCTACTATAATGGCTGGTTAGCAGTAATTTATTGCTCATACAGAAAGTATATCATAGTTGGATTTCAACGTCCTCACGCTAGTTGTTGCTATAGTGAGTTGAGTCTTCTGTAAACAATAGTCAATGTTTTCCAAGATAGAGTCCTTTTAAAGAAAACCAGGGTACCAGAGATTATGAGGTAATTTTATTCACAAAAAAAAGAGATTTATTTAAAAATAAAGGGAGTAATTTCAGTCTTTTCAGATAATCGTTATTTTCCATGTTGAAAGTGTTTTCATATAGAAATTTGCCAAAACTGAGTAAAAAAAGGAGATTCAACTGACTAAAAGTTGAGTAGCAGCATAGAATAATAATTCTAGAATTTAGAAACTCCTCTGAAAATTACATATTTAACTTATACAACAAATTTAATATTATCCTTCTTTCTTGTTTTGTGAGTGAAGATAAAAATCAATTACTAACAATGCTGGTCCACTTGTGCACATATTTCGCTATTTCTCTTGCAAAAATCTTCCTGTATTGTAGCTGGTCTCCCCCTGATATTAAGGTTAAACTTATGTGACCAGAGATTTTGCATATCAGAAATTATGTAAGACTCATGTAAAATGCAGGAAAGAGAAATAATCTGTAAGTAAACAAACCTTGTTTGGTTGTATTTTCCCCTATATGATTTGTGATAGGAACAGATTTATCCCTGTTATGCTGCTTCCTCTTCCCAGAGTGTGAGAGATGAAACCCAATAGTGACCTAATAGTGACCTGTTCTGCTCAGCTCCTTTGATATACTGGGAGGGTGGACATTTTTTCCCCCTCAGCAGATTCTATAGACGATGACCTTACATATAGAAGTAGTCCATGCTTTTATTTTCAATTATTCCCCATGATTTGCTACACCAAATAAATTCTGCTCTTAAAACTGGCTTAGTTTCTTAGTTAGACTACATTATAAATGATGATGTACTGTGATACATACTGTGATTTGTAACTAAAAAGTTAAATATTGTCTTCAAATTATAAGAAACCAAAACGTAAACTGCACCTCTATCAGATTCTCCAAACCAACACGCGTGGCACCTGGAAAAGTGAGCAGAGAAATTATGTGCCCTCAGCAATGTTTGCTTTTAATAAAAAAAGTTCCAGGGAAAAGAGTGCCTCTCATGTTACTCTGAGATGCCAAGAGGGCATGTGACAAGGGCTGGGAAATGGTAGGGCGGGTTTCATGCTGTGGCAAATTATGAGAGCACCCTGTGGTCATAGCAGCTCATAAATCAACAAAAAGTTCAGGATAAAATTAATACTGGCCAGCATGGTTTCATGGAAAATTGATCTTTGTTAACGAAACTTGCTTCTGCTCTTCAATGATGATAAATATGGCAGATAAACAAAGAGGCCTGATGCATTTAGGCATTTAAAAGGCATTTGACTCTGTACATCATGCTGTTCTGATTTTAAAAACTTCTATCACTATACCATGTCAATAAAACACATGTTCAGTAGATTAAGATCTGGCTGGCTGACAGGTAATGCAGGAAGTTGCCAATGGAAAGCTGTCTTGGAGTGTAGGTGTTTCTCATGGTCTTCTGCAGACACAATGCTCAGCAGGGTGCAACACGTCTCAGCGTTCGTAAAGCTCACACGAGACCACTGCTGAAAGTTTAACTGAATGTTAAATAATCATGAGGACAACAGTCTTGTGTAGAGACTGGGACATTTGTCCAACACTAAATCTTGATTTATTTTTCTCTATAGGAAACCACTGGTTTGTCCAGTCATCTGTGACATACATTCTTATTCACAAAATATCGAGTAGGCTAGTGATGAGTTGTGACCTCAAAATCTATGAATTTATGTAGTGGTGGCATCTCTGTGCTAAAAGCCACAATGGAATAAGGTTAAGGCGTTAGTGGGAAGATTTGGTGCACTTCTAATCACCAAATAGTAGTTTAGGGAGATCTGACAGATCACCTGTGGAGATGCCTAGAAGAGGTTTTCAAGTGCATCACAAAGTTTACCTCTGAGATGGAGACAGATCTGTTGCCCTTGCTGGGACATTGCAGTTCTTCATGAATATAGGGACAAAATGTAAATTCTGATGGGAGACATATTTTCAGCATCCAAGAATGCTGCTGAGTAAATAACATGCAATGGAGAAAATCAGACTTCGTTGCTATTGCTGGTCTTAACTTTTTGTTTCCTGGGGCTGTGTGTGTGCAATGCTGGTGGGCTTGTGAGTAATATTTTGGGTTCTGTTCCAATAATTTACCTATAATTATGTAGAGCAGTATGTTGATGGTACTCTTTCTGTATCAACAACATCCAATAGAAGTGGTTCGTGAAAGTAAGTTTTCTGGTTTTTGGCAGTATTTTGTTGGCAAGTATGAGTTCTGAGATTCATTTGTATAGAGATAGATGGATCTAAATGGTTATCTTAAATGAAGTCTTACTGAATCAAAATAAAAGAGCACAAAACATACTAAATGTAATTTCCTAGAAGGAGGAAGGACATGCCCCTTAGAGTTTTGGGATAGCCAAAACTGACCTTGCAAACAGGTGTACAGAGAAAATCAACCCTTAGATATTTCTGAACCTCAATGCTAGTTAGTTTCAAAAAAACCTTTGGAAAAAAAGAAAGGAAATGAAAGAATCAACTGTTTTTGAGAAGATATTGAGAAAATAAAGTCTTCCACTGCTCGTGAGACAGAGTTTTTCTTTGATTACAGAGAGCAAGGAAGATTATTTTTGTTGTTGTTGTTTTACTTATTTCATCTGAAATAATTTCCATGCCTAAAAGAGAGACCAGTATTTTTTCTCTGCTGATCTGCTTTCTCTATTGCATTTTAAGTGAAGGCAAAGGGCTTAGAAGTCTGAGACAGACATTCTTTTGCTCTAATATGTTAACCTATATCACTATTTCAGATTTAGATTCATTTTCTTACTCTATTTTTCTCTTCCACTGACAGTTACAACACTCCATCAAGCTCTTCCCTTGAAACAAAACTGATGAAGGCTGTGAAGATGTTCAGCACATACAAGTGTTTCTCACTGCGTTTAGCAAACTGTAAGATTAAAAAAACATTTAGAAGGACAAGCATATTTTGAGAAGTCATAGAAGAGAGATTATTGAGCATATCTTTGTTCAAAAGTAAAAATTTCTATTGATTCTCAGTAGCCAGCCCTTTGTTCTTCACTTTCTTGGAGCAAGCTGAAAGGGCTATACTTTCAGAAAGGCTAAAACTAGACATTACACAAATAATTTGGATTTTTCCTTTTAGCAGGAATAAATGCTTACAGCTGTAATGCTATATGTCTATGTATAGGAAACCTGATAGGGTTTTTTTTCAGTATTTCTTTGGATGTCTGGTTTCAATGGTATTTTTGCTGTTGTGTTCCTGGTATTTGTCTTATAACAACAACATAAAGGATGTAATTAATTACTGTGGATGCATTGGAATATTTCCAGAGCCTTGTTCAGTGTATAGACCCTATGTTTCATCAGAAGCCCCTAGTATCTACAAAGTAGCTGTACCTCTTAATACCTGGTGTATTTTTTTTAGAGAAACTACAGAATTTATTGAAGAAATTAACTTTTTTGCACATTTTTTGACTTATTATTCATGGAACAAAGAAGATTGAGATAAGTCCCAGAAACAAAAGGATAATCACATCCAATTTCTATCAGTCATACATGGTTTGCAAATGACATTGAAAAGGATTGTGTTGCAAAAACATAGTAAAGAATAAACACAATAAATTTCTGTCATTTGTCTCTTATTGTGGCTTTTCAATCTGTACATTCTTACTTATATTTTTGGTTCAAAACCATCATGCAAAAGATGACAGAACTCCAATTTCCTTTCAGTCCATCCACTTTCCATCATGCTTATTCTCCTGGGAAATATTTTAGTATGTTACTTCACAGCATTGGAAGATCAACAATCACTTGCTGTTCAGGTGCTGGTTCCCTGGATTTGTTTGTATGGGCTTGGTGATATTTCCACCAGATAATCAGTGTATAAACCAAAAATTTTGTAATTAAAATTTTCTGTGTATATATACCAAATCTGGGCTTCCCTCTTCATGTCAGCAAGGGCTGCTGTTCAGCTATTTGGTACTCCTACAGATGTACTAAAAAAGCCCTCAGTGCCAAATAGACAGGAGATAAGCAAACGGGGAAATAAGATTCAGAAAACTATTTGTAGTTTTCATTGAAGTCAGCCGTGCTGAGAGATATAAATGTTTTTTGAATTCCAAGTTCAGTCTAACTAAAGGATTCCTGTCCACTGAAGCTCTGGGCTGGGACACCCAGCACCATGTTCCTGACTTCAGAAGGGGCACTGATATATAGACTTGTGCATTAGGAGATACCATATCTGGCACCTGTTATCTCCCCATCTAACAGGGGAAGAGTCTGCGGGATGTTGCAGCCATGCATGTTGACTCTGGAGTCAGTCCAACATCCTGGCAGCATTGGAAGGAGCAGGCCCCTTTTCCAGCCTGGGAACCCTGCTGTTCTCCTTATGTCAGTTGAATTCGGGTAATGGAAATGAAAGGAAACCAGTCCAGGAAAACAAGCTAATGGCTTGTGCTTGACTTTTTATCTTTTTCTTTTTTTGTAACCAGGTGAATAAGTCAGAATCGTTTGTGTGTAGCCATAGTGATTGTGATAGTGAACTGGCTGAAGGAAACATTTATTTCATGAATGAGAGGTCAAAACTTCATTATCTTCACTTTGTAGTGTCTAGAAGCAGAATTTATTTCACAAAATTCAGATCTTGCCAGAGCAATTTGTGTCATGGTGCCTTTGGAGTGTACTCTTGCAGGTCACATTTGGACATAGTGGGAACCAGAAAGTCCTTCCTCAGTCCCAGGGTCTGGCTGCAGACCTTGGCCTTTGTGGGCTCTATGGGCAAATCACATCCTTCCCCCTGGCCTTCTGTCAACAACTAGATGCCTCCACTCCCAGGAAGGAAAACCAGCTTGCAACCTGACAGAGATCCTTGGTGTTTCGGCCAGGGCCACCATAGGGATGAAGACCAAATGCACGTTCCACAGCATGTCCCGACCTAGGAGTCGGGGGTGGAGGGAAGTGTAACGGGATGCAAATATACAAAAAGCTTCTGACAAGACAAAGAGAATATTGGTTTTAAAAAGCTTTTTTACCTTTCCAATTTGTGGTGGGTAATTCAGGGAGTAGCGGGTCCAAAATTCAGAAAAAATATATGGGGCAGATGTTAAAAGCTGTTTCCCTGTGGTAAAGACAGAGGAATTAACTGGTTGTGTGCAAAGACCTCTAGTGATGAAGATGCCAAAGCCTAGACAGTATTTCTCAAGAATATCATAAGAGTAGTAGATTTTCTTTAGGGAATGAGACCGGACAAGATGACCTCCCGAGGTACCTTCCAGACCTTTGCCTCTGTAAACTTTATTTGAACTGACCTGGACACCACAGGCAGAATGTTTTAAAGGAAGCCCATTACCCAAATTGCCTGGAGATCACATGCCCGCTTATTTCCTAAAGCAGTTCTGGGCTCATCTCTACAAGATTCTGTGTTGTTTGGGCATACGCTGTTTGACTGCCTGAGGCCAACCCATTTTCTGCAGGAATACCTGGCATCAGCCATTGTGATTGAGTCCTCAGACCTCTGATTTTACCCATATGAGAGGTAAATACAATTATTTGTGGGTTTAATGCTAGATTCTAATGTCCAGAGAGGATTTAGATTTACAGAAGATTACTTACAGATGGGTACAAATATCTCATCCTAAAGGCACTCTCAAAGCTTCATTAGCAAGTTTGGACTGGAGTGATTCAGCAGAAATATAAATTAAAATGTTAAGTTTTGTAGATATGCCGCAGGATGGGACAAAGCATATGTTTATATCCTATGAAATAAAATGTGAAAGAAGATAAAGATTACAACAAGCCTGTAAGAAACACAAAGAATTTGTAGCTGCAATATTGTTTATCTTGTGAAGGAAACCATGGCGTGTATTTCTTAGTAATGTCAGCTGATGGAGCTGAGACCATAAAACGTTCCTTGCCACTAGCAGAACATTTCTATTGCCAGTTATTGATCGTATTACCAGTTATTGTGAAAAACATATATTATAAATTGCATTCCTTTTGTTTTTTCTTTTCGCTTATGTGAAAAGTTGCTGTGCAGTGAGCAGAGGAAGCTACTGCTGCAGAAATTCTCTGGAGAAACAGGGGGGCACATTTCCTCTCCACAGCCTGTGTTTAGAATGCCAAATAACAGGCGGGCAGGCAGGCAGGTAGGCGAGCAGGCTTGTCAATTGCCTTGCTTTTTCAAGAATCCTTGTTTGCATATGGTGGCTGCCCAGCTCCCACTGATGTCCTGCAAGTCTCAGGCTGACTGAAATAGTGTGATATTTGATGAGAGTATCTTAGTACGGCAGATGATGAGCATATATGGAGGTACAGAGAATTGCAAATGATTCTGAATGGTGTTCAAAATCACTAGTCACACTCAAGCGGTAGGAAGGAAGGCAAAACAGTTTGGCATTTAAGCTATGATTAAATGCACACATAGAAAAATCAAATTACAAATGGCAAAATACCAGGAGGTAGATCAACTAGGTCTAGATAAACTTTTTGCTGTTATGGCTGCCACAGATGAAAATGTTCCAGACAAAAGAAGTCTCTGTTGTGTTTCTGATGTAATTTAAATTTAAATTGTAGCCTTCAGTTCCATAGCATTTGATTTCTACATTTCTGCTCCTGATCAGGATAAATGATTACTGCTTTTTTTTTTTTTTCAGAGCTGTAAGAATAACAATAAAGTGCCACCTCTCCATCTCATCTTTTTTTGAGGTGCATCTAGGCCCCTAGCTTCCCCATTACAAGGCCTATCCCTTCCATCCAGCTCACTGTCTATTGCTTTCTAAGCACAATAATGTAGCAATATTAATAATTCATGTTCTTGTCTTGCTTTCATTTTCATCCTCCCAGGCTCAGCCACAGCTAAGGTTCAGGCCCTGAACAAAATGCTGGATATCATAGCACAACAACCCTGATGTGCTCCTTGGTCTCTCCTCAGAAACGACCCCCCCTGGAAGGGCTGGTGGAGCACCCCTCACTCCACAGCCAGGTGCTGCAGGGAGCTGCTTTGCCTTTGCTCCCTCCCCTGCCCACTCTTGCTAGCTCACCCACTGCTGGGTGACATGGATTCCCCTCTTGACACAGGGACTGACCAGGGCAGAGGCAGGCAGGGGTGCAATGCCTTGTGCTGCCTTCCTTCTCTCCAAGGCTGCTCAGTGCTCCTCCCCGACGGAACAAGTATCCGCAAATCTGGCTGCCACTTCCCAGGCCTTTTGACTACCAGAGTTTTTTAATGCAGTTTATTAATTTTCTTTCCCCACAGGAACTCAGTGTTTTTCTGTTTGATTCTCACCACCTATCCACCCAGTTGCCCGGTCTCTGATTGGTACCCACTCCTGGGCCCTCCCATAGCTACCCATTTCCCTTTGTGTCCCATCATCAGTACAGTTACATGTCTCCCTTGCCACCCCCTGGCTTTCTCTGCCTTTTGGACTCCTTAAAATCATCTCTCTTGGCACAGAGATGTCCAGCTGGAGTTGACTTCTTACTAGAAACTTATTTGCTAACAGTCAATTGCTACTCCCTTTTCCATTGAGTTTTCTCCTAGAGGCTCATTGCTACAACCCTTGTCCTTCAGCAGTCTTCTGCCTTTGTAAGAAAAGGAAAATGTGACATTAATGTTTATGTTTTATTTAGATCAGAACACCTTAAACCCTGGTTAACCCAGTACTGACTGCATGTTTCCAGGTCTGAATATCAAAATATACTTTCAGTCTGAATGGCTTTTATTGTTTTTCCTTTTCCTCAAAAAGTATCAAGAGCAGATAATGCTGTTTGTCATATAACAATATAAGATGATTTTAGAAATAATCTAAAAGGTTTTTCCAAGCTGTTCCCTTCATGTGCTGAGCCCTTCTGAGAAGGAAATTATTTTCGTCCACTTTGTAATTGCTTAATGATTTGTATGAAACGTAGGCTTATTAGTTATAACCATTCCACATTTCTCAAAGAGAGATAAAAATACTTTGAATGAAAATGCTTCTGAATAAGTTATTTGAAAGACTGATTTACCACAACTGGCTCTTAGTAAACAAACATGAATATGCCACTTTATTTGTCAATATCTCATGAGTTTAAAATTAGCCTTTCACTTGCTGGCTTTGTAGATGAGAAGTAAAAATTTCTTCATAAAAAAAGTGAAAATTATTTGATTTTGCTTTAGTAGCAAAAGGAGATTTTTTCATCAAGCTGCTTTCTTGGTTCTCACGCCTTTGAATAATAAAAGAAAGACATAGG
Organism: Oreocharis arfaki; assembly: GCA_013398015.1. Taxonomy (NCBI): domain Eukaryota; kingdom Metazoa; phylum Chordata; class Aves; order Passeriformes; family Paramythiidae; genus Oreocharis; species Oreocharis arfaki. Next base: position 43,277 of record VZRR01007147.1, read on the forward strand.
TATAGAAAGTAAAGTTATCTATTGACCGGGGACAATGATAGGTCAGGAAGAGAAAGCATAGTCAAAATGAAATATGCCTAAAATAATTATGCTTTACAGCATTATATTGTGTTTCTTACAAAATATTTTACCTGACTCAGAGGGGAGGATGCTAAAGGATACACTGGAGAACTGTGCCAGTAATCAGCAATTTTGCATCCTGAAGGCGTTATATGTGATGGCTTTCCCATGTGCCAGGAATATCGTTCTAAAAATAAATGTTAGCCAAAATCTTTCTTTAGCTAAAATTTTGATTAATATCTCTAATTTCTTTCAAGTAGCCTAGAAAAAGCATTAGAAAGTTTTTTTTTTAAATTGCCCCTTCCCTCCAAGATGCATAGATAAGGGAGGTCAAAATACCGCACTTCATGTCTGGGGCACAAGCAGAACTGGATAAAGTTTCCGGTATCACATTCATGCCGTGTGCAGCCAACCCCACCTTTTACCCCAGAGCTCTTCCTGCTGCTTGGTTCTCCCTTTCCAGCCTCTTCCTAACCAGCACCATTTCATTGCACTTGCCCTGGTGCTTTTCAGGGACAAGATAGCAGCTCTGTACTCATCCAAGATAACTGATGACCTCTTCCAGCCACTCATTTAACTCTGATAATACCTCAAATGTCCAATTTATGGGTTACTTTAGAGACACCTGCTCCTACTCAACAGATTTAAACTCTTGGTGGTTAACCTCCCTACACTTACCCCCATGGTGCAACCTCTGCTCTGCTCCACTGTCACCCCGCAGTTCAGCTGGTCTGGGTGGCACCTTTCTCCCTGTTTACTCCTAGTTGTGTGAGGCTGAGACCACTTCCACAGCTAAGGGTAAGCAAAACTGCAGATCCTATGGTGATGTTCAGTCTGGATATTTAATTTTGCTCATCCTCTTTCAAAACCAGAAGCAGAAACTGTAAGGAGAACAAATGGGGAGAACATTACTACCCTGTACATCATTCACATGGCCTTTCTCAGGCAGATACTGTTAGGAATGTGATGCTAGAATAAATGATTCTTTGGTCTAGGTGCAGGTTTTTTCCTAAGAAAAGATATCATGACTTTCTGTTTTCTTCTTTACCCTGAGACAGGGATAGTTGAACTATGTTGACAGAACACAGAATGGTGCATTTTCGCCCTTCCCTATAGTTTTTCCCACAACCTGTGTGACAATAATTTTAATTGTTTGAGAACTCACACGGCATTTTGATGGTACTTTTTTTAGCCTTCATCCTAGAGCAACGCTCTAAGGGCAGACTAACTTACAGCTGCAATTCTGCTTTGTCTAATGCTCGGCAGTCTCAAAATCAGGCACTCTGTGAGCACGGAGACGATTCATTCTTGTGGCATTTCCTGGTTAACCAGTGCTGTGCCTTGAATCCCCACAGCTAGGTCTGCACAGCTTTTCACCTCCAGTAGCTTTTTACTTCTGTGCTCCTGGGATTTCAGATTATTCTCCGCTGCTGTGGAAATGTGTGCGAAGTCAGGTAATGGTCAATGGATTTTATCATTTTTTGTAGTACAATGTTACATAGCCTTTAAAAATGAGAACTGTAAAAAAAGATCAGGAAGCTTTAACCTTTTAACAGGTATTGGGATTAATCACTTATATTTAGTATTAAAGCCGTTCTTGAGATGACTACACTATGATAGAAAGGTGCAAGGGAGATCAGAATCTGGTCCCTCAGGTTTTCCTCTCCTGATGTCCTGCCATAGCAATGTAATTTCCTACCTTTTATGGTCAATCCCATTGCCCTTTAAGCTGATTTCCTTTTTTTCCACATTGTGGAAACAAAAAAGATGAAATTCACAGAATCCTGCTTGTATCAGTAATAATACCAAATAAAAAAATAATCTTCCTGATTCTAAATGCTTAGAGAACATCCTTTCTGTTAGACACATAGCAGGGCTGCAAGTTAAGCCATATCTGTGGGGAAAATGGCAAGTTTTTTGCCTAGTGATGTATTTGCTTAAGCCCTCTTTCCATTAGGGCACCTGGATCTATAACTCCATGTTATAAAATAAGTGTTATTCATTTATGAGTGAACATACTGTACTGTTCCTTCTTGTGGGACTTACCACTGCTAGTAGGGGACTCTTTTCTTTTACTGGAAGCAGTCAGGAAAATCTCAGCAGGCCTTTGTACAATTATCGCAGCCCCAGGTTTCCATCTAGTGCACTTCCAGCTTTGCTGTTCCTAGCCAGTGGGAATTTAGCAAACTACTTGGAAGGAGATCTGGTCACTGAGGCATCAAAATCTACCTTCTTCTCACACACCAGAAGGTACAGCTGCAGCCTGAAAGCTGCACGGTGCCTTTTCACACAGAGATCTCATCAGGGAGAGAGTCCCACGGTTGGGACACAGTATCCAAAAATAAACTCCTTTCAGTGCTTTCATTATGGGGGCTTGTAGTCTTTCCTCCTTTTGTCTTGGCTTTGGAAATTGGATGAGATATCTTGCCTGTTTGGCCATGTAGAGGAGAAAGTGATAATTTCAATGGATGTCCTAAGTTTATTAACTTTCCCTGTCTGCCATGAGCAAAGGCAAGAACTGAGCTCTCAAAACATCTCTTACAAGCAGATCAAACCTATAGATGTCTGTGTCAGAAATATCTGAAAGCATGATTAAATAAAGTGGCCTGAGCCAGGCACATTTTAAAAAATAAGCACTGTATTACTTCAAGTTGCTGTAAATAGTAATTTACTTTAGTTATTTCCTTTAATTACAGCGCTCCATCTTTACACAAGGTTGTATTTAGGAACAAAGGCACCAGTGTCACTGTAAGGTGTATGCTGTAATAGAGACATTTATATTAGGCTTCAGGAGAAGCCTACAGTGTATCCAGCAATTCTGTGGCTCTTGTGACCACCGACCCTTCCCTGGTTTTGTTAATGTGTTTTTTCCTTTTATATATGTGCTCATTAGGCTCTTTCTGGTTCTGCTATGAAGTTCTCCCAACACTTCAGCTATTACCCTGCACTGTTATTACTTTTCTGACAGATAATATCAGGATAAGCCAGAATTAAAATAGACTCTCCTCTATTATATAAAATGTACAGATTTTAAGGGAAGCAATGCAAACCCAAACTTTTCACCTAACAAGAGTTATAAATGAGCAAATTGCTCCAAATGTTTCTACAAAGAAACAGGAAACCAAGTTATCTAGCAAACCTATTTATACACAGTAGGTAACCCTGGGTTGCAGGCAGGACTAATAAACAAAAAATGACAACCTATTTCTTTTAATGACAAGCTGACATATTTATTTTTATTATTTCACAAAAGTGTTCACCAGACTCATCTTTCACACTAAAGCCCCATTCTCCTTTGCTCTAGACAGAGCACGTAGCCTTACCGCACTCAGGTTGAGTAAAAACATAAAAATTAACCCAAGACTTTTGGAATAAAAGCTATTTGACAGCCTGTGATTTACTGCACCAGAACATAAAATTTAAGATTTTCTTGTCTGAATAAAGTTTTATATGTTCATTTTTGTAAAGTTAAATTACAGCTACCGAAAGTGATTTTTATATGCTTAAGTTGAATTTCTACTTCTCCGTGAACTGGAACACCATTTCCTATGAAATATGACTGATTGTTCTACCTAGATAAGATGCTTTAAAACTTCTAGGACATTAAATCACACAGTTTAGAAATGATAGAGGCCCTTAAAATATACAAAAAATACAATAATGAACTTCAAATATAAACTAAGTTACCATAAAATGGGCTTACTTTTCTGTGCTTAGTGTGACATTTTCCAATAATAGCATTTTCTACAACGAAAGTGACAATTCACTTTTGCTCAAAGAAATAATCTCCTTAGTTTTGCTAAATTAATTTTTTTTTTTGGTGTAACAGGAACATGGATATATAAAGTAATTTACATTTTATTGAACCAGAATTTAGAGTAGCTTCAGATCAAGATGCACTTTCCCATTGTGAACATGTAGACGCTATGTATGCAAACCTCACACTGGAAATGAATGAATATCTGTTTTGCATGTCAGTTAATGGAAGGTCTATTAATTTAGCCTTTCAAATGAAATTGTGTTAAGCCATGAAAGCGTCTAGACCACAAATATTTTTCCTCTTACTGTCCTTTTTTATTTATAGTTTGCATAGGTGTTTAACACATGTTCTGAAAATGTAGGAACCTAGAAGGGATAAAAGAAAATCTAACAATAGTATAATGTGATATGAGTGGTGGTTTCGTATGTTCATACATAAACATTTTCCTTCTGCTCTTTACAACAACTGTTTGATCATGGAAAATACGTTACTAAAAAAGAAAGTTCTATTCTTATTCAAATAATTATGCTATAATAACTGGAGGACAAAATAAGGACTTCTAACCTTATAAGGTTGTTGTTAGTTTAATAAAAAAATTCTATACTGTTAAAAAAAACCCAGGCCAAACCCAAACCAACCTAGTGACAGTGGAAAGAAATAGGAATAATATTTTTAAATGCTCCAAACCTCATATTTTAGTTTCACTGTGCAACATAACCCATTCAGTAAACAGATATTTTGGTTTCATGCAAATGCTGCTTACACTGAAGATACAGCCAAGTGACCAAACATTTTAGAATTCTAGTAGTTTTACCATTTTAGCATTGTATATAAACCCTTCTGAGAGTGGATAACAATTCTGTTAACACAAAAGGAAAGGCAACCTGCCCATTTGAAAATTATGTCACCAGCATCCCCTTTATTAAATGCTTGAAAACATCTTATGTCATGTCCATATTACCTGCTTGAAATTGTGCTGGGTTTGAATGTGACCTAATATAAAGGTACTGTCACATTCTCTTGTGGGCATTCAAAGTTTGTAGAAAACACAGGGTTCCCACCCCCCCCACATGCTTTCACTAAAAAAACCCACCACACTATTTTAGGTGTTCTCCATCCTGCCAGTTCCCTGCACATCGTTTTATGATATCTGCATTTTATGGAAAAAAAAATCAACCCAAAATGCCAACATAGTTTTTACATTACCACGGATATACTCAAAAAGTGCCATTATTGAGTTAGCAACATATTCCTGTTCATTCATGAATGAATAATGTTAGAATTAACATGAGCTATAGTGCATTATTTATTATTTCTCTGGATTTGAAGCTTAGCAGAGGTGTTAAAAGTCTGATGCCTTTTAAATGTAATTCATTTCCTTTCATTGTGTATTTTGCTGGCTAAAAGAGTCTCTTCACTTTTCTTTTGCTATTGCTGTTTTAGGGTAATACTTAAAATTAGAGAAATATTAAAATTATTTCAAGTTATTAGTTAAATAAGTAGAGCAATTAGTTAGAAGCATGCAATTATTTAGTGTCAGTCAATAGATCCTGAAGTAAACTTGAAATAGAGGCATTTGGCTAATATCTGCATGTCTATCACGAAAATGAAAACAAAATTATGCTCTTATGTTCTTTTACTGTGATTTTTATTTCTGAAAGTTCAAGAACTAGCAAGAAAGTATCCAGGCTGGACGTCTGACACCATCAAAGTAATAGGAAATTAATTCACGGTAGCATAACTGTGTGGTGATTGTTTGTTCTTGTTTAAACAAGATTCTTATTTATGTTGTTAAAGGCTCAAGATTAATATTTTATGATTCATAATACATGGTGTTGAAGGTTGGCGAACTAGGCAGTGAAACAGTAATTTCCTAATAAGTATTTTCAGCATAAGCAAAACTGTACATATGCTGTGCAAAAGAGGCCGCTCCTGCGGACCTGAACAGGAGATGGATCCGTACAGAAATTAAGAGTACTAGTTACAAGCTGGGAAAACACTCTGTCTGACTGCAAAAATCTAGCTGTTGTGTATCAAGAGCAAATTGAACAGAAAAAGATTCTTACAATGCACTGTGAGAATGCTTTCTCACCTGTGGGTATATCTGATTATCAGACTCATAGTTATGAGGGTTTTGGCAAGACTTGAAAATTCCTGCCATGACTTCTGTCTACTCAAAACAAGCTGTTGGCTAGTGCTCTTGGCAAGCTTAGCAGTTGCTGCAAGGCTTCTGAAAAAAATATTTCAGTCCTTAATCACTTAAGAGAACAATTGCTTCCCCAAGGCTTCTGTCTGCAGTTTGAGTTGATGCATCTCTTCTGTAGAGATGCCATGTGACACGTCCCACAACAACCTTAATTTGAATCTGCAAACCACATTTTCGAGGGTTTTCAAAATACGCCCGAAGTTCCTTGTGCATCTCTATAACTTTCCAGAGTCCAAAGAACAGACTGGAATATAGATCATAATGCCTAAAAGAAAACTGAAAGCAGCCAGACCAGAAGTGGGCAAGAAGAGCTGGGCAGAGTTAGAAGGAACTTCCCACTTCGAATATTTATGAGATGCTTGATGATTGGATAGAACAACATTAAGTACCACCACACCACCCTCATTTTTTTCAGACACTGAGTTATCAGGTACTTTGGCTCACGTCAGGGTTTGTATTGTTATGATTATTGTTGTTAGCAAACACTCTCAACATAACCAGAAGTTGTTAAATCCAGCCATTTGTGCCCATGCAAAGGCTGGTCTGATCAACCTGACTGATCATCCTACCTGGACTCGGTAGCTGGCTCCTCCTGCAAGCACACTGCAGTATCCCATCTCACTGCAGTGGATCTTGCACCGCCCCGAGCAATTGTTGGTGAATCTCAGCTGGAATTTCTCAGCTTGAAGTCTGTGTTTCAGGCTCTGAATACCCTCTTCCTTCTGTCCCCATGCCTATATGAGAAGGCAGTGCATAAATTAACAGTTTTTAAATGCACTGATGAATCCAAAGCAAGACTAATCTGAGCCTCTCTTCTGTAGAAGGAGGCACAAGAAGAAAAAGCACATTTCATAGTCATTAAATGCCTGCTAACTTCAGACATGTGAGCTGAGCAGGAAGGATTAGGAAGGCAAAGAATGCCAACAGTCACAACTTACGTCTGGACAGTTTCATCCCCTTTTTTATAATGGACAAAGACTCAAACCCGCAGTAGCTTTATTTGACTCTTGTTTATTCTAGTGGTAATTATGAATGTAAGTAGGGACCAGACAATGAAATGCATATCTTCAGGAAACTTGGTTTGTGTGGTTTGAGTGGGATTGTGTTGCAACTTGTTCCCCTAAGGCTTCAAATACCTCTCACTCAAAACTGTAAGGTAAAGTATGAAACTGTAATGAATAAATAAAGAAATTACCTACCTAAACTACGTAATTAATTAAAGTCCTGCAAAATTAGTATTAAAATTGCATTCCTTGAAATAATAAGAGTATTTACAGGTTCCTTCTACTCCTTATTAAAACCATAAAGTGCTTTAACAGTAAAGAAATTTTGGAAAATATGCTTTCTATACAGCATTTTAATTGAGTTGTTGTACTGAAGTGATTGTACACAACTAGAACAAAACTTGTTTCTTTTAATCCATGTAATTATTTTTGCATGTGTGTATAATTTATTTTTCTGCAATTCTGGAAATGAAATATGTTTAGAGAGGACCAAACACTCTACCCAGACATTCCCAGCAATACAAAACATGCCCTGATTAAAAAAAAAAAAATCTTTTAGTCAACACCCATTAACCAAACAACCAGCCAACCAACCAAGCAAACCAGAGGCTAAGCAGCAGAGCAGTGAAGTCAGCATCCTAAAGCATATTTGTGTGTCCTGCATCTTTTCATGATTGATGTGTTGCACTAATGTGGCATTTGAAAAACATTGTTTTGCTGGTACTTAGCATGATGACAAATTAACAAACGGAATGAATGGATTACAAAGCAGTTACATTGTCATTTATGCATCTTTCCTATCCAGTCTGGACTACTACAAAGTGATCTGAGGCTAGTTACAGAAAGATATACAAGCTTTACAAGGTGCAGCATGCAGAAGGGTGATTAATGCAGAAAGATTAATGAATATAATTTTGAAACAGTAGGTTTTGTCTTATGCTAGTGGCTCATTTTGTTATAAATAGGGGCAGAAATCACAACCCTTATTTCATAAATCCTCAAAGGGCTGGCACTGTGCTGGCACAGATAGCATTCTTGAAGCATCTTTGAAATAGCCTCTGATAAACAGGGGCAAAGAAGATGATCATCCAGGACCAAAGCTCTGAGAAACAGGGTAAATTAACTCGGGTGATGATCCACTCTATCACAGCAGTGGCACTTCTGGGTGCTCCACACCCTACTGATCTGGCACTGTAAATCTCAGTGGGCTGCTGCTGAAGTGGCCTCAGGTTTGAAATGACTTGAAATTAGTTGTTTCCCAATATTTCTGTGCTGGGGAAATGACAGCAGTATTTTTTCACGTGTGCCATTCCTGGAGAGAGATGATTGCTAAGTAGTGATGCTGCATTTATAGACAGTGACCAAAAGTGCTTGTTTCTTGAAGAGACCTCATGGGATCATGATGTTTCTGCTGGGCTACAGAGGCTTCTGCAGCACGACTGTGCCCCTCACTTCATGCAGATGCCATCAGGGCACAGTGCTAAGCTGCTGCAGCTGCCACTAGACCGTATTCCTGCTGTCTCTTTCTTATTCTGTAATAAATTTCTTAAACCTTGGTTTGTCCACTCACCACAAATGGGAAAGTTCATGGTCCCAAATACACTCCATGAATGCTTCCCTTCGTTTTGTTCTGGACAAGTAAACATGTTAATTTTAATTAAATGGGTTAATTATTTTTTAATGTTAAGTCTGATTATTTAGATGATGCGTGGTAATTTTTGACGTGTAGTAAATGTGTACGGCAAGGTATAGAAAACATTTGGTCTTACACATGCAGCCTAGCAAGTTAACACGTGTCAGCTGAGCTGTGCTAACTGCCCAATTTTGTGTTCTTTGCCTGTGGCAGCTCTATAATGGTTCAATTTAGCTGGCCCTCAGAGAAAGCACCTGCAGAGATTTGGTGTACCACAGACTGTCTCACCCCTTACAGGCATGCAAAGCTGTGAGTTTCTCAATTTGCCCACCGCTGTTTTCTGCATGCTTGGACTACCTTGGGTTACAACACATGTAATGTGGGGGATATACTGAAAGCCAGAGGCGCTCCCCAGATGTGAAGCACTGAACACCTGTAGGATGAGCTCCTTCTGGTACTGCTCACACTCTGGGAAAACAAAATTGCCTCCCCCTGCCCTTATGCCTGCTGGAGGACACATTCTCAGTCATGGATAAGGTGCATGTCTGTGGCTGCTGAGGTGACGGGCGGCTGAACAAAGAGCTGGGGTGCTGTTGAGTTGTCATCTCTTCAGCTAAGGTGGAGTTCATTTCTTCTCAGTAGCTGTTATAGCACTGTGTTTTGGGTTTGGAATGAGAATGGTGTTGATAACACACTGGTGTTTTGGGGTTTTTGCTTTGTCATGTTTATCCTAAGTCAAGGACTTTTTTTCCTTGTCTTATGCCAGTGAGGAGGTACATTAAGAAAAAAAAAACAACCCACATAAACCAGGGAGGGAGCACAGCTGGGACAGTGACCTGAACTGACCAAAGGGATATTCTACACCATAGAACATCACGCCCAGTATATAAACTGGGATAGAATGTCATGTCCAGTATATAAACCAGGGGAGTTACCTTGAAGGGTGGCCAAAGGTTCGAGGAGAGGGGTCTGGTGTTGGTCAGCAGGGGGTGAGCAATTGCATTGTGCATCACTTGTTACTATTACTATTATTATTATTATCAACATCATCATCATCATCAACAACAACCACAATTATTATTGTATTTTACTTTATTTTCAATTATTTGACTATTCTTAGCATACAAGATTTACTTCGATTCTCCTCCCCATTCCACCAGGGTGGGGGGAAAAGGGGAAGGTTGAGAGGGAGGCTTTGTGGTGCTTAATCTTCAGCTGGGCTTAAAAACACGACAAGGGTGATTGGTGAGAGTCACAGGGGAACGAGATCTGGCAGCGCGCTTTTGCAACCCGTTCTAGGAATGCTAAGAAGCACTGTTTCTGAAGACGTTTTTCCACAGAAATGCACCACACCCCATCTGGGGTGCAAAAGGGGGAAAATAGAAGAGAGAATGAAGAAACAGACGAGGGAGTGACAGCGATTAAAGAGTTGCAACAGACACTGGTGCCTTAGGGTGCATGGGTGGCACGAACCAATCTGAGGAAAGAGAGTTAAAGGACGTGTGGTAAGCTGTATCTGAGAGCTGTGATTTTAAGCTTAAACTAGCAGCTAAAAATTTATTATGTTGAATGAAACTCAATGAACAATCTACTCCAAGGCACTTGTATGCATTAAAATTCAACAAGAAAAAGAAACAGAGTGTAGAGTGATAAAATAATACTAACAGTAAGAGTCTGGTACTTCTCCATCACATTACATGTAAAATCTGTGCCTGAAAGCAAGCTCTGGTAGTCACAAAATAGAAAATAGTAAAGGAAATCAGTGTGACCTTCTCTTCTTGTTACAAGAAAATATTTGGTAGAAAATACAAAAGAAGCATTGACAAATAGAGCCAGCTACAGAAGTAATTAAAAAAAATTTGGTTCAAACATAAAACTAGTATTTAAAGATGTTGGAGATTTCATAACTGAATCATCACAACAAGGATTATATATTTCAGAAATTCTACATGTCTGGAAAGTCATATATTCTGCAGGAGTTAAAGATGGTGTGTAAGGAAAAAAAAGAGCACTTGGGGCAGAACTCTACTTGGTATCTGTAGGCATGAGCAGGTAGCTGCTCCTATCTCCACTCTTCTGGTGAGTTATAGGCTGGCTTGGCTAACACCCCCTGTGCAATGCACGCTTCTGGATACATGCTGAGATGATCCAGCTATGCTGTACCGAAATAATGCATGTGGAGTTACCATCTTCCTCAGGCAGCACTAACTAGGGATCTATTCCTATGGCTCCAGACCTGGGAACGTTATATCCACGCAAACAGAAATGACAGTATTTAGCCCAGCTGCAGAACTACACCAAGGCTGTGTTGCTCTCAGTGCCCAACTGGACCTCCTCATGCACAGTGCCTGCTGAGCTTAGCAGCATCCTCAGCAGCCCTTTGGGCTCCACACAGGTACTTCACTTGATTAGCTCAATTAAGCAAGGGTAAAGAAAGCAAAGAAACACTGTGTTTAGCTGGAAGTGTGAGAAAATGAATAAAGGCCATAAAATCTTCGAGAGCCTAGCCCGGTAGGTGTCAGGACAGCCTTGCTTGCAGAAGGTGATGGACTTAGGAAAAGAAGGGCTTTTGGATGACTCCTGTATTTTTGAATCATTTGAAAAATTACCTTGACCATGCTGGAGTAATTAATTGGACTTGGCATTTCTGTGTGTACTTAGCTAGAGATTTATGCATGGTGAAGCTCACCACTGTCCAAATGTACCTGCAGGGCCTCAGTTAAAACCTTTGAAGTAACTATCAGTCTGAAGTGAATCACGCCCTTAACCAAATATTTCTGAGAAGCCCACTCTGCATATGTAGAAATATTTTCTTGCTAAGCTGACATTTTAAAATGAAATAATTTTTGGCTTCAGCCTTTAAAGGAAATAGGACAATTTCCTTTTCACATATTTTTTTAATGATGCAAAAAAAAAGTTTTAGCTTCTTTTTATTTTAAAGTAGCTGTGTATTTTTTTCAGACTTTTCTAAAGAACCAAGCCCTAGATCAAAAAATACCTTGAACCCACTGACTGAGGAGAAAGCATCAGAAATTATTGTCCTGAAAAGTTTTGAAAGATTTAAGTTTGCAAAGCAGGGAATAAATGGAAACTCTTTTGCAACCACAAGAACTGTTTTGCACTGTGTGCCAGACTGTGGGTGTTTGTGTGTGTCAGAGCTCGTCAGGTAGTTGTTGGGATTACATTTTCCATCCATGCTTATGAATCACTCAGAAACTGATCCAGATTTCTCCTATTGCTTTGTTATTTGTAAGCATAAATTGAATAATCCAGGTGATTAACTTTCAGACTACAAAATGTCTGTAAATTTATTGCTGCAGTGTGTCACCACTGGCTATTCACATAAGGTGCTTGAGTAACAATTTTACAGTGCAAGCTTTCAACTCCCTTTTTGAAGAACTAAAACTTTCAAGAAATTCGAGTAATGAATATCCAATTAAATCAAAATTTAACCACAATTAAAGGATTTGATTTTCAATTTCTGTTGTGAGTCTTCATCGAATAGGAAGAAATTGTTGCTTATCTTCTGTAATGAAAGCAAACATTTGCTCATTTGAGTTGTGCTACTGAAGCAAAAGAATTACTTTTAGGAACCACTCACCAGCAGTTTAGCAGGGACACTTGTTTTTTTACAATTCAGTTAATAACTTGAGTTATCTTGGGTGTGAATTCATAATACCTGAAAAAAAAAAAGACTATATGCATTTGTGCATCTTGTTACTATCCTATTTTAACCAACTGTTGCTAGTCTGACAATACTGTGAAGCAAATTGCAGTATTAAAATATTTGGGGGATAGATACCAAAAAACCTTTGGAGGAGGTTAGTCCTTGCATGCCCAGCCTTTATGTATTGTTAACACCTGGGTGATGCCTGAGGCATGCCAGCCAATAATTATATACCTTCATATTTCTTCCCTGACAGACTGTCATCATTAGTTCTAACTGGGAGTTAAAAAGATATTCTTCATGCCGCCCCTTTTTCCCTGTACCAAATTCTACAATATCTTCCGCGAAATCACAGTTATTTCACCAGCAGGTTACATTATGGGGTTCATTACAACAGTTTTGCATACAGAAGAAATATAATGCTGTGCTGGATGTTTTGAACTACTTAAGTGACAGCTCTGGAACAGCTGTTTGAGCAAACACATTGCAGAAAGTAATTTGCAATTAAAATATATTTAATTAAGTTCCTAATGACTGTTTTTTGATCTTGCTTTGAAGCAGAACCATCATGGTTTGCACCTCAGAGAAAGGAGATGGCATAGGATTTGCATGTGATTCATGCATGGTCACTCCAGAAGTGGGCTTTCTGTGAGAGGCAGGGAGCCGTCAAACACCCACACATCAGTAACTCACCAAAGCTGAGTTGGAACAAGAGCAATTCTGTTCTTTACATTAATTTGTAGGGTTGAAGTACAGCAAGAATCAGTAGGTCATCTGGTCTGATATCTTGTGTAATATGAGCATCTACCTCTGTGATGAGGCTAATAACTTGCTATTAATTAGTGCTTATGTTACCTCTGGCTTATGTAGCTCTTACCAAAAAGCTTTCAATCTTTATGTGAAGGAATTAAGATGTGGGGAAACTGCATGTCCATTGGTCTTTGCTACAGGGATTAATCATTCTTGCCGTTAACTACTAGAACATATCCTCTTCTAAATTTCCTTGTGCTTAGCTTTCATCTACTGGGTTTTCTGTTCTAGTTTGGTCTTGGTTTTTCTTCTCTTTTTGTTTGTTTAGTTGTTTGGTTTTTTTGTTTTGTTCTGCCTTTCCTGATTTATTGAAATTCCTTTTATAGTCACTGGGGTTTTTTTTGCCATGTAGATATTTTATAAGTTGCAAGCAGACCATATCTCACTGATGTTTTTTAAAAGCTGAGCAGAATCCTAATTCTGCCTACTCAAGGCATTTTCTTTGAGCTCTCAAATAACTGATGTGGACCTTCAACATCTTTCTTGAAATAAGAACACCAAAGCTGGAGGAAGTGTTCCGGTGTTAGTCTCACCAAGGTGTAGCTGAAATCACACTGGCTTTGCCTCATTTATTACTCTTTGTGTATCTGTAGATCACAGATGCCTCTTCTGCTGAGTTACCATAACGGAAACTTATTTTCACACATCTGTTTACCTGGATGCAATTTCTTAGCATGTGGTTATGGTCAGCTTTCTCTTTTTTCCTTATATATATGAATTTCATAGAATCAAAGAATTGTTTGGGGTGGAAGAACATTTAAAGGTCTAGTCCAACCTGCCTGCAACAAGAAAGGACATCTTTAGATCAGGTTGCTCAGAGCCTCACTGAACCCGTCCTTGAACGTTTCCAGGTATGGGAGATCTCTAAGAGCAACAAGTTCCAGTGTTTTTCCACCATCAATCTAGAAAATTTCTTCCTTATATATAGTCTAAATGGAACTTCTTTAAATTAAAAACCATTACCAATTTTGTTCTGCAACAGGCCCCACTCAACATTTTGTCCTTAGCTCTCTTGTAGGCCCCTGTTAGGTGCTGGAAGGTGCTCTGGGGCCTCCCTGGAGCCTTCTCTTCTCCAGAGTGAACAGCCCCAACTCTCAGCCTGTCTTCGCAGGAGAGGTGCTCCAGCTCTCAGATCATCTTCATGACCTCCTCTGGACATGCTCTGAACAGATCCCTGGCGTTCCTGTGCTGAGGACCCTATACCTGGGGGCAGTAAAGGTGGGGCAGAGTAGTGGGGAAGTATCACCTCCCTTGACCTGCTGCCCATGCTTCCTTTGATGCAGCCCAGGATGTGACTGGCTTCCCGGGCTGCAAGCACACACTATTGGCTCATGACCAGTTTTCCATCCATCAGTATCTCCAAATTCTCTCCAGGGCTGTTCTCAATTCCTTGATCCCCCAGCCTGTATTGGTAGCAGATGACTGACTAACTGTTTAGAACTCGGCAGGATATCTGGTCTGCCTTCCTCTCAGTTTCATTTGCAATTCAGCTGGATCAGTGATAGCTACAGATTTGGTTAAAATGTTGACTAATATTAGGCTAAATATGGACCCCACTAGAAATATCTTCTGCTGTAGCCGATACTCAGATTTTTGAAACTAGCTTGTGATCCGTTATCCTCAAATAATCAAGTAATTTTTTTGACAAGATGTACTTTCCAATATGCTCTGATGACAGGTGGTAGTATTAATATATCCTTTAATACTTTGGGATGTAAATCCTACATGACTTTTTCATTAATCTTTCCTGGATTAGTACCAGGATTGCTGGTCTTTAGTTATGCAGATCATCTGCTTGCCCTTCTATTGAGAGTTTTCACTCACAAAATTAATGCTCTCTAGGCATCTGAAGTCTTTCTGCTATTGCAAGCTGTACTGGAGATTAGTATCAGCCATCAAGGACTTCCAGTTAATTGTGGAATTCTTGGCTGAAAATTTTCTGAATCTGTTTTTAAGATATTTGTCTCTTGTGGATATTGTTCAACATCCTTCTGAATTACTTACAGGCTGCAAAATGCTGCAATGCCCTGCAGTCTCATGCATCATCCTTTTTATTGTCCCAGCAGCAGCATTTCTTGGTGACAAGGCTTTTTCTCTAGTTTAGGTATAAGAGCTGGCAATTGTAGTGAATTCTGCTCATTTCTTTCCATCATGATTCATAAATACTCTGGGAACAGTCTGTTCCTTGACTTGCAGGTATAATTGTCATTGAGCTCAGCAGAACCTGTGGCACATGCAGTAAATGTATTTCAGGGCAAAATAACACCCGCTGGTTGATAAACTGGCCAAATGAAGGAGGAGATCTCTCGTTCTCAACAAACCTTACCTTGTTCTGAGGGGAATTGCAGCCATAGCCTGAACACAATAGCCAAATCCTAGACATGCAGTTTGTGAACGACTGTGTGCTTTGGACATCACGTGATGGGTGTATTATACTGGAACCACTACTATCAGTGACTTTCAGAATGCTAGTCATGCACTGCTTGGTTTTTATACTAATCTAACACAGTCAAATGCACTTTCTAAAATTAGAGCCCTACACGATTTCAGTTGAAAAAGAACAGATAGTCTCAGTAGTTATTTATTGCTGAACACAGTCCACAGAATGTTTAGGAGTGAACAAAGAAGTGCAAATCTATAGCAAAGTATTTTCTATTAGTGTTTGTGATGGTTTTGTAGTTTCTTTGTAAGATTAGAAGCCTCTAGGGTTGTAAAATGTTGGGTTTTTTAGGAATATTTGTGCCTGACTATAATATAAACTCTTGAAATATAGTGATATAACACCAATAGTTAAATTGGTGTATGCTGAACAAATGAATCAACCAAAATGATAAGAACTTACATTAATTTAGTTATTATTTTGAATGCATCATAAGTTCCAGGCATAAAATATGTATCTTAGGTGGAAAGACACTTCTCAAGCACAGAAAAATCTATGAGGAAAATCTATGAAATTAAATGAAAACTACAGAATAAATATTATAGGAAAAGGTACTTTTCAAAGAAAGGATATGCTTTTTGGCTCCGATTTAAACAGCATTGGCTCATCCAGACTATGAAAAATATAGCATTAAAGCATCCTGTAACAGCAGACAAACAGATACCTACTGGTAACCACAAATGTGCACAAATACAAACA
This sequence comes from Oreocharis arfaki, assembly GCA_013398015.1. Taxonomy (NCBI): domain Eukaryota; kingdom Metazoa; phylum Chordata; class Aves; order Passeriformes; family Paramythiidae; genus Oreocharis; species Oreocharis arfaki. The sequence goes on from VZRR01007147.1 coordinate 59,556, forward strand.
AATGTGTGTATCTCAACCAGTGTAGAGTAAAAAGCAATAGCAGCCCTAAACACAACTTCAGTGCTCTGGCTGGAAAATATTTTGTCCAAGATGTGCTGGAATTGGCAGGGCAACTTTATACCAACCATCCCCTGTTCTGACATGTTTTACCAAAAAAACCACAGGAAATGTGTATGCATGTATCCTCTTCACGGCAACAGTCAGAAAGGACAAAAGACTTAACTTGCAGATTGAAAAACCTCAGAAATGCAGAATCAAAGGACATTTTACCATCCATTACATATACTTTGTGCACTGAGCAGCCTATACTAGAAACAGCATGTACTAGCAAATATTGAACTGTTATTCTTCTCTTGGTAGAATTCAGAAAGGTTTTCTGCAATTAGTTTGTGAAGAAGGGCAATAAATAAACTAGCCATTAATATGGCAACTCTTGTATAAAAAACAATTTACAAAAAAGTAAAATAAGCAACAAGCATGAATATAAATAACAGCAAATATAAATAAGAAAATTACAAACTACTATATGCCCTTCATGCTGGTTGTCCAGCAGAAACAGGACACAGAGTGGTCTCTAAGCCCACAGGGGTGTGATGGAGAGACATCTGGGAGATTTCTGAAGCTGTGGTGCCCACCAGGACAATGCACCTAGCTCCACACTGCCCTAATAAAGAGCCACCAAAGCCAGGGATCAGACTGATCATCCTGGTGGTGATATGCTGAGCCTTGTGCACATAGAGTTGGCAGACAGAACTGAAATTGCTAAAAATTCCCTTGGCAGATGTAAATTTTCCTGAAAATATTAGAGTTGAGTTCCGGTGGCTTTTTTTTGAAGAGAGAACAAATCCAGTTGATAAAAGCACTTGCATTGATGCAGCATCATGTTTTCAGTAAGAGCTGTTACTATGAGACTATAGACATGTATTCTTCCACATCAAAAGTTTCCTTTTTTATATATATATACGGAAGTATGAAGGACTACTGACTGCAGGTTGCTTCTTCAGCTTTGTGTAACCCATGCAATTCAACCAACTTTCTGGAAGAAAATCTACATCTAAGAAAAGCATGTAAGCTATATATGTAAAATTCACAGATGATACTGAGTTTTGTGGCTCGGTAAAACAGGGTAAAATACTCAGCTTGAACTCAATAACTTGGTTCACTTTGGAGCAACCTTGTAATGTGGTGCATTTTAATATAAGCAGAAACCAATTAGAACCCCAAATATGACTGTGTTTACCCAAGGCTGCTTCCTCCCCATGAACAGGGCTTTCTGACATGCCTGTAACTAGTCACTGACAAAGTGGGCTTAGGTAGGAGGTGGGATCCCTTATCTTTCTCCAGTTTCACCTCAAGCTTGGTCAGTAGTTTCAGGTCTGAAGCACCGTTTGGTAATTTGGGGATCTGATGCAAATAACATCAGATAAATTTGTATCACTGGTTTTATGCAAGTGGGTAGGTGAGTAAAAGTAAGTGCTGCGACAGAGTAAATGAGCAACAGCCATCCTTTTTGCTGTAACCTGCATAAAATTATATAAAAAAGTACCCTGTGATAAATAACATAGCTTACCAGACTTGAGTATATCACTCATCTCACCTTTTCCCAGCACAAGCTGTGCTATAGCTCAGGCCATACATATTGTCACAGACATGTCAGACATGCTGCTGTCCAATTTTTTGTTTGTTCAGAAGTGTATAAGGTGCAAAATAATATCCATGTTTGACTGCAGGCAAACCATTCACAGAGAATAAGCACAGAATTACGCCTGCCCAATCTTGAACTGGCCAGAGTGTGGGAGAGCTCACCCTTTTCTCAATGAGTCATTCAGGGGCACTAAATATCTCCCTGGCTCTAAAGACAGATTTTATCAGAGAACAAATTTGCTTAACTAGAATAACATAATTCTTCATACAGGGAGATCACAGATCTGTCAGGTAACCCATATTAAGTAAGTTTTGAACATAAATTTCTGAATTCCTTTTCCCCTGCCTGTTGTACCCTTACAGGGCAAAGTGTCCCCCTCACTCACCTTTAAGACCAGGAACAGTCAACGGCCCTTACTTTGCTCAAACCCTTCCTTAGGAAAGTCTTTTTCTTTTCATAATGCCAGAGGGGGGTCTGCTTTCTCCTGAACACAGGCTCCGTCCTCGTGCCAAATCCTTTCTCCTTCTGCAGACTTCCATGTCAGTTCCCCCTCATGTCCGAGAAGAATTTTGTGCTGCCTGTGTCCAGGAAGGGTGCAGTTCTCCTTCCCCCCAGAGGGTCCCCAGAGTACAGAAAGCAGGAAAAACTGTTTCCTTTCGACAGCTCTCTTGCACTCTTTAACAAAACACAGTAAATAGTACTCACAGAATAAACAGACTATAAACTTGCTAACTACTTGAACAATTACCCTCCGTCAGGCTGAGAACTTTTGATAAAATGATTCATGGAATAAGTCAGCATTTAGCACTATTTGTTGCTACAGCAAAGAGAGTCTGATCTTCTATTAAGTATATTATATATACAACATATTTAATAAGCTTTAGTTCCACTTGGCAGGACAAGCTGCACCCTGTCTGTTTCAGAGGAAAAGAGATTCTAAAGAGACTGCAGTTGCAAATTTTTCTGAAATGAAGCCAAAAATGAAAGTGAAAAGTGAAAGTGCTGAGCACAATAAATCAAATTTAAAAAATGAGAAAACAAGTGTTGTAAGAGAGCATAAAAAGAAACAAACAAATAAAAAGATGCTGCAGTATATAAAAGCAGGAAAATATTGCAGCCACAGCTCTTGCTGTTCTTACTGTTTGACATCTAGTCTAGAGAAGAAAATGTTCCAAAAGGAGCTTAGAGCACCTTCCAGTGCCTAAAGTGGGCCTACATGAAGACTGGAGGGGGACTTTTCAAAAGGGCATGTAGAGACAGGACAAAGGGCAAATGACTTTAAGCTGAAGGACGGCAGGTTTAGATTAGGTATTAGAAAGAAATTCTCTACCATGAGGTTGGTGAGGCACTGGAACAAGTTGCTCAGAGAAGTTTTGGATGCCCCATAACTGGAGGTGTTCAAGACCAGGCTGGATGGGGCTCTGAGTAACCTGGTCCAGAGAAAGGTGTCCCTGCCCATGGGTGGGAGGCTGGAATGAGATGATCTTTTAGGTCTCTTCCAACCCAAACAATTCTATGATCTGTGAGTTGTTTTCCACATTGCATAAAGCACTTAATAAAAGCATACCCCGCTTATAATTTAAGATTATTGCACTCTATTTCTATTTTGCACTCCTGTGATTTATAGTCTCCTACAAGCTTTTTTTGATATGTGAAATAGTTGTTAGTTCTTCTTTTCAGGACATCAAAGATTTAGTCATTCACAGATTTATCAACATTTTTCTGAAATTCATAATATTGGCAGCTCTTCTGCTCACATTTATAGCTGATATTCAAGAGGAATAAAATTTTACCTTCTCAATGGCCATACAAGATGTGAACTTTGAATGCACTATTTAAATATTACACATATTTTTACTTTTAATTTGTACAAACACTATATTCAGTTTTAAGAGTAATAGTATTAAGGTATGAAAAATATCATTTATACATTTTTATTTTGGCATGTTTCTGAGCCATGAAGAAAAAATAGAAATCTTATCTGCGACATGAACTTAATAAGCTATTTCTCAGCACCGTGCTTAAACAAGTTGACAAAAGAAAAAAAGAAATCAGAATTATCTGACTATTCATAAAATATGGATTTAGTACATTAGCTATTAAATATTCTTTTAGCATTGATAGAATGGCTTGAATAATAAATACTTCTAGTTGTAAATAATGTATTCTATTTCTAAAACCTCTGAACCTCTTACACCCTCAAATTTAACTTGATCAGGTCTGAAAAGTCTCGGCTGGAATTTCTCCTCGAAGTATTGGAAGGTTGATGTGCTTACTGGGCTAACTGGGAGTGAGCCTGGCGTCTCTGGATAAACAAAGAGAAGACTCATCTGCCTGGGCTCTGCCTGGCTCATTGCAGTTTGGTTTGCGTCCCTGTTCCTGCAAGAATGGAAACTCCAGAGCCTTCCCACAACTGCTGCTAGCCCTGGGGGAGGGTATTGCAGCTCCCTGAGGGTTATTCCTCTCCCTGAATATGAGCAGATGTTGCTAGAGAGCAAATAAATTCCAGAATGGGCCCATACATAACAGGCAACCACAGAGGTGTCTTTGTTCACCGAAGTGTAGAAAGTCCCTGGAAAAGCTAGGAGTCCTCATCAGTGAGAGATGGGGTGCTTCTCAATGTAGGTAGCATTTCATTTTTTCCTATCAGATGTCCTGACTCAAATGTCACTGGAAGTTTTGTTGTGGTATGACAATTCTGACATCTGCCATGGGCAAAGGAAGAGCCACAGAGATGCCAGACTCTGACAGGAAACAAACTGGTGACAGACTGGAAGGAGTGTGTGGATACTGCCACCTCTTGTCATGGGAAATGGAAGGGAAACCTGGGCAGCTGCCTGCTCCAGTCACCTCAAAGCCAAGAGCTTCTTCCTGTCCATCTTGCGATGGCACTGGAGAGACACCTGAGGCTACACATAGCACAGCTGTACTCAGTCTTTGAAGGAGAGTAGTTTGCCCAAACATCCAGCCTGCAAAATATCTTGCCTGCTAAAACAACCTGTACAGTCACTGGAGGAGCAGTGGTGGGTAGGATGGGGATTATATTTACATAGAAAGGTTAAAAAATGTGTTTTGGGTTCCCTAAATATTGTTGGGGAGTATAAAGCCTTTAGTACTAATAAAGATTACTTATGGCAAAGGAGTGCAGCCTGGAAAGGAGTGCAGTCTGGAAGTAGGAGCATTAACAGACAGGAATATGATTAGTTTTTACTCAGGGCCAGTGGAAATTTAATGCAAAGCAAAATCTCTGAAACTTCCAGCTCTTTCAGTGTAGTTGACTTTGCTTACAACCTGCACATTAAAAATGGAGACTAAATAATGCCCATGTCCTGACCTTCGCAGTGGTTTTGGTGGATGTTGCAGATACCATGAGGCATCGGCCAGATGAGACATTTAACAAATACATGTGAACTTTTAAATTTTAAACAGGAGCCATGAATAAACCCTTAGCCTTTTTAATGTAATATAGGTCTTAATTGCTAAAAAAATTATGGAAAAACATTTAATTTCTAGAGATATTTTGTGAGCCTGAAGGCATATTTTTTGAGTATCCCACTCTTCTCCATTACTGTTTCAGATAGTGAGGTCTACTCAGAAATAGAAAACAGGCTTCATTAAGAAATGAAAATATATTTAAAAAGAGTGTTCTTGGAAATATCCTGGTGTGATTCAAAATTCAAGAAAATCTCCTTATCATTCTGAAATCTTATTCTTTTTTACTTATGGCATATTAGTGAGCAAAATTTTTAACAAGTATCTTATGATCTTGTTAACTGGTTTTTTTCTCACCAATATGAAATGGCATATGTACAGCATCTGTAAATACTCAAGAATCCCAAGTAAGTAGAAAATTATAACAGCAACACTCCATCTTTCAATATTTTTTCTGGGTGATGGCCATGTTTGATGGGATGGAAAGAGGTCTACCTTTCAATCTTATTGACTCTTATGGCTACATTCAGTGTAGTAGTAATAATAATAATAGTCATAAATTCTGATTTAACTCTAAAGACTTCAGCTACAGTCTTGTATAAATTTTCCCATTGTTGTGGGAAAAATAAGCAAGGATGGGATCAATGAGGCAAATTTGGGATTAGGAAAATAATACTGTGCTTCAAGGAGCATTAAAATATGTTTAGATTAATCATGGATTAACATTGTAAAAACTGAAAACCCATTGTTGCTAATCTCTTTGAACATGACTGAGCTATTCTGAGCCAACACTGAACAAAGTTTTCATTTGTGCAATGAGGCAGGAGTTTTCAACTTTTGTTTTGCTAAAATCCAGATTTTTAAAAAAATCACGGTTGATATATTTGTTTCAGCAAAGATTTCCTCAAGGCTTGGGTAGAGTTTCCTGTCAGAAGGAGGAGAGGAGAGAAAACACCAGCTATGGAATAATCTAAGCGAGAAACTGCACCTGGAAAGTGGACAGGAAAAAGAAAATAATACGGTTTTATCCTGGGATAAAATACAGCAGATGGTGCAATGGCACCCACTTAAATTGAAGCTGTATCTGCAGTCCAAAAAACAGCCATTCCAATTAAATGCAATAGAAATAGTAGTGTAGCTGATTTACAAACTATTTTTCAAATGGTGTCTATTCACAAGACATCTATGAATTTGAAATAACTTGCATATTTTGAAGAGTCTGGTATTCCATTGTTAAACTAAATTACATCAAAGATCAGACCAAACTGAATTCTGTAATTCTTGAAGCTCTCATTTTTTAACTCCAACTGATTTATTTATGTAGAAGATCCACTAAATTGAAAAGGAGAAAGACAGGAATGTAAAGGTGTTTTTGCTCTCTGCCCGTTTGCTAGTGACCCTGGCCAGTAATTAGCATAGATCCTCTATATCTGCAACCTCTTTCAGGTTCCTATTCTATAAAAAGGACTACTTCAAAGCTCCCAACGTCCCACCTTTAGTTTCCATGCAAAAAAATTAGAGTTGGAAGCGAAATAACCATGAGGACATTCACTGCTCTGGGAAAGGACTGGCAAGCACAAATACGGGTGTTAGGAAAGTGGTTTGACAAGCCTGGAGGGTGGAAAGGGGAAGAAAAAGGTGAAATAATAATATTTTAGCAATAACATACAGTTAGAAAAGGCATTCAACAGTGTATTTTTAAAACTTTTTTGTTTCTTTGCCTGATTTTTAGTATCTCTCTTACTTTCTTGCTTCGTTGTACAAGGAATTCTCTTTCAAAGAAGTTGTCCCATGTTGTCCAAAGTATACACATGCACACATGGACACATGGAGAAATATGTACATTGCAAAAGTTATTTTACTTAAAACTGAGCTACAGAAACATGCTTTAATAGTTATCACAGCTGTCTCTGACACTGTGTGCAGTGGTCATCTAATTTGTGGGCATTGAAATCAAACAGCCAATAGCTCCACAAGAGCAGTGTCCCTGGGCTGCGGTACAGCAGTTTGCTACAGTGCCAGTTATTTCTTTGCCTGGAAGCACAGGAGATAAAAGACTAACCTTAAGACGATAGTGCAAGTCAATAGTAAGGTCCTGAATGAAGTGGGAGACGCAGCGCTTACAGTCCCTGCTGGACAGCAGTCAATATCAGACATCACACTTAAACTGTCACAATTTGACCTGACAATCCTTTTTCAGAAGGACCAGAAATAGAGCTAGCCAAGTTACCTTGCATTTCTGAAGAAGGTCACGGGCAGGTCGCTGGCAGATGGAAGTGTGTATTAAAGATGTCTGGTATGAGTATGAGCATGAACATTTGTAGCCTGCATAAACACAAATGTTAAGATGCATAAGGGATTGTTACTGTCTAGCTGGAACGGGAAAGTTAGAAGATCTTTATAAGGAACAAAGAGAGATGTTTGCCCTGTTCATGTGAAAAAAGAAATTACTGGAAGAAAAGAAAAAAAAAAGAGACTTATATAGTCAGCAATATATGTTCTAAAAATGCAATTTCCGGATTAATAACAAAGACACTGTTCTAGTTCACTAGTTCCTTTAGGACGTGCGCTTTTGACCCATGCAACATATTGTGCCCCATGGCTCTTAGCTGAACTGCGTCTTAACTGCACCTATTTTTTTAAAAATGTGTGATGTCTATTAAAACTAGCTGGTGCTTGTACCAGGACCCCAGTGGAAATGAAAGAGATGTCTCGGTGGACTGTCCATTGGTTAAATATTAAAGGATCAAACTTTCATATTTAAGTGTGTATGTAGTGTATCATATAAAACAAATTCTCATCTGAATATTTTAAGTTTTCTCTTTAATCTCGTGAAAGCCAGTGTTTCCACCCCCTAACTCTAATTAACCAGATAAAACAGTATTTCAAGGATGTATCTCCTATGAAAAGAGTCAGGTTTTTCTGTGATTATATATATCTTTGCTCCAAGGCACTTATTAATTTGCTTAAAAGTCCATGCATCATTTCACACGTTGTTTTAGCACTTGTCATCTTATCAGTCCACGTCTGAGTAAGGCACACTTGAAAAAAATGAAGTGAAAGATTAAGTATTCCAGCACGCTCTACATTATAAATATAACTGTCTTCCTTTTATAAATGAATTTCCATAAAAATGGAGCAACAGAGAAGGGTGAGAGGTGATGGAGAACAGTGAAAGATGTTGGGCCTGACAAATGCAGCTGGGGAGGGAATCTGAGGCAGCAGACGGTTAGATACAGCTGGAAATCCTTTATCCCCCTGCAGCTGCAATACTACTTGGCTCCACTATTTCATGTCTCACACCAGGGAGCCAGAGAAGAAAGTGTTCTGTAAGGGCAGGGGAGAGTGGGGGCTGAGAGCTGATGCCCTGTCCTATCCCAGCAAGGAGATTAGAGCCACCTGATGATGGTAACCCACAGTCTCCATCACGGTGATGCGTGTCCACACTCAAGGCAAAAATGTCCTGCCCTTGAGGTATCACAATAGACTGGAAAGAGAAAACAGGTTCTCCAGGTTAGTGAAACTGAGGCCCAGGTCTCCAAAGGTATTTCTTCAGCATCCCTGTGCACACACATCCCACTGAAGTGCTTAAAATCTCTGCCAAGCCACCACTGGGCATGATGGGTGTTCAAATCCTGTAATTAGCTGACCAGTGACCACACGCTATGCAGCCTAAATGCTGAAGTCAGCCTGAGAGTTAACTGATGCCTTCGGTTTTCACTTCTATATTTTTCAAATCCTGTACTGCCTAGTGTGTTTCTTGCAGCCTGAGGTTTCTTGCAGTCTGCTCGCTGCTGTTCTCTCAGGCCAGGCAGTCATAACAAAGCCTCTCCAAGCCTCTCTCCTAGGACACCCAGACTGTCCTAGGCCTGAAATGGGTAAACCAACATCTTGAGAAGAGGGGTAAGCTTGGGGAAATTGCACCATTTAGCTAAAGTTTTAATTGGAGAATTAACCCTGACATGCAAATGGACCAAACCTATAAAAGCGTGAAGAATTTGTGACTTATTGTCCATCTTGGGGTCCATCTTGGCAATAGCCTTTGGCTCCCCAGGGTGTACCCTTGAAGGCCTTTCAAATAGATATCCACCTTTATTGTCTTACTCCTGTCCAGTCTCTGTTTCTAGGTAGCCTCTCAAGGCACCATAGCGGCAGAGATCCCTGTCTCAGCCCAAAATAGGCTTTTAGATTAGATCAAAGCCTAATCTCCAAGTGAAGGGCTTGAATGTCACCTTCCAACCTGTCAAATGAGGTCTCTAATCATGGGCTGTCTGCCCTCTTGCAATCTATATGTTATAATTTGTAGACAGTGGGAGGGCCTCAACAGGAGACCTGGTTGGTCTGCAATGAGCAGTGCAGCTCTGTAGACAGATATGTAACAACTGAGCAAGCTGGCTCTCAAATCAACACACCTGCATCAGACCACCTAGGTGAATTGGCCCTGGTCAGGCAGCTCGACTAGATGATCCTTGTAGGTCTCTTCCAACTGACAGCATTCTATTCTATTCTATTCTATTCTATTCTATTCTATTCTATTCTATTCTATTCTATTCTATTCTATTCTATTCTATTCTATTCCTTCCCATCCTGTTCCATTCTACTTTTTCACTTACTGTTTGCTTAGCAGTCAGATTGGGCATTTCAACCATTCTTACACTTGTACAGGCATCAACCAGCCCTTGCACATGAAAATAACCAGAATGTAGGTGGACATGGATGATATTAAGGTCACTCTGAGCCACTGCAGAGGCAGGTGACTATGTCTAGTCCCACTTGTCTGCTCTTCAGACACAGCTTATTTGAGCAGATCCTTGCTCTGTTGATTTCTGATTTTATTTTTTTAGTAAGGAAAAAACATCACTCTTACTATTCTTGCCTGTGAAGTTGTATTTCGGTTGAGAAATCCATAAGGTCACAGGGGCAATAAAAGTTGGCTTTGCAACATTTAAGTACCTTTGAGGATCTGGGCCCAAAGGCTTAATCCTACAGCATCAAATTCAATAGGAGCTTCCTGAAGTTAGAATGGGAAATTGAGGTAAGAATGCAATATGCTCTTTTATCATTTCTTTCTTACAGTTTCTATTGATAAAAAGCCTTGGAGTAGCAATTCTTCTTTGATGCTTCTGCTGTAAAATCAGAGTTCAAAGGGGCTGGTTTGGATCTGTACAATAGTCTGACATTTTATCCCTTCTCTTCAGCTGCAGAATCATATAAGCAAATTAAGCAATATAATGAATTAAAAAGAAATGCTATGAAAATGTTATTAATTTTACTGGCTGCTTGGCTTACTAGAGAAACTTAGCTGAGGAATCAGAATTTGCCAATTTGAGGGGAGAAGTAGAGTATGTGGTTATACTACACATGTAGAGGTATGGAGAGCCAGAAAAGGCAAACTGGAAAAAGAAGGACACAGAAAGGAAGAAATGCAATGTAAGAGCAGTTCATTTTAGTTATGAAGAAGAACTTAAACCTGAAAAAGTCAGGATGAGTCTTTGTGATTTTTCCTAACATACATGAAATATCCACATATGATCTAATACGATGCTGCTTCTTTTGCTTACAGTTAAATGAAGAAAACTCGAGATATTAATGTAGTGTACTACCTTTTCTCTGTACATCTGTGTACAGCCAAATGGTTCAGCAGAAGGCTCAGAAAGTTTTGCTAAGGAAAATTATGAAACAATCTGCTATTAGGAAAGTTTCATCCTGGTCTGACTCTGGTAGATCAGATAATAGCCACTGAAGTCTTGAACAGAAATCTGTCTAATGGAACTGGATGTTCACACTCTATGTAGAAATTGTTGTATTTCTCTGTCTTGCTCTAAGCTCTTGGTGTCAATGTTATCTCATTCCAAGGGAAAGTGTGTGTGAAACATTTTCTGCACAAGAACATACTTTTTATCAGGTTTAAAAATTGTTGCCTCTCAGTTTTATGGCAATTCTGTTTACTCTTATGTCATGTTAACAGCAATTTTGCCCACTTAACTGCAGTTGAATTACTCTACTAACAGAGGGATCAGAGAGTGGTCACACTGACACTCATCGTTCATTGACTAAATTTGTCTGCAGGCAGCTACATCCCAAAGACATTTTGATAAAACTTTTATGCAGTCTTTCCTACTCTATTTTTTTTTTTAGTATTTGTTTGAGATGAATAGTTTTGTTCCATGTGTCTAGACAGGAGAAATACTGAATTTCAGCACTGAAGAAATTTGATTTGTCTCAGAAGGAGCTGGTAGATCGAAGAGGAAAATGGAGCTGGATAGGTAATGGAAGAAAAACCTCAGATGGAGATAAGGGAATAGAGAAAGCAAGGAGCATCAAGATGAACAAGAGTAAAGCAGTCAGGACTGAGCATATTCACACTGTGTTGAATGGAAGACAGAGCTTCCTTCCACTGAGGGGAGAAGCAGATATCCCAAAACACTAGTAGAAAACATTGTTAATAGGGAAACTTTTAAAATTTCTCTACAATAGGACACATTTCCTAGCAATGACACAGAGTTGTTCATTCTCCTGCTTAGCTGTGGGTCAGGTGCCCAGACAATGTGAGTGAGTGAGAAGCTGGGGAGGCATTACACTGGAAAACACAGAAGTACACAGGCTTGATATGCTTGAGTTTTGCCTGATTCACAGCCAAGATTCTGCATCATTTTTCTAGTGGAATACAATACAAGTGATTTTATTAAAGACTTGATACACAGCTTGAGCATTTCTTCCTGTGAAAATGCTTGAAGGTCCATATCCTTGGGAGATTCTGGCTAAAGTTTTGTGGCAAAAAAAACGCCCATAACTTTGCATAAAAGCTTGTCTTTTTTTTTTTTTTTT
>VZRR01007147.1:71539-94416 GCA_013398015.1 Oreocharis arfaki
TTTTTTTTTTTTTCTTTTTTTTCTTACCAATGATCACATTCTTAGAGAAGGGACAATTTTGCAGAAAACTGGATTTGGACATCCTTGTGTACTTCAGTCCAAACTGTACAGTGGTGTATATTGCAAACACTAATAGAAAGTTTAGGACTATCCTTTTAGAAATACTGTGTGGAGAAAACTTGCATTCTTAAGAGACATGTTGAATAATTATACTGTTTGGAGGCAGCCCCTCCAGATTTATCTGTCAATGAGATCAGAATAACCAAAATGTGGAGTTACTGTTTTTATACACAGTACACTTAAAAAAATAAAAGGAACTTGTCAAAGGTTTAAATCAATCTCTTCTAAGCATATTGTTTTTTATAATTAGTTGTCTCAGGTATTTCCAAATTCTCTAAGGACACAAGATCAGTCCTTTTAAATTTTGGGGCATTTTGTTTTTGGAAAGACAGATAGCAATCAGACTTGTAAGCATAAGCCATACTGCTTGTCTAACTATGAACTTAAAAGTTCCCTCCCTTAACTGAATAAAATATTGGTAATGCATTATGAATATTCAGTTTTAGTGTTGCATTTCTGGACTTGTATTAAGGTTCCCATAAAGAAAAAACTGGGGATTTTAATGAGGTCTCCCAACTTCTCAATAACATGAAAAGTATCACTAGCAGATTAATAGCTGGAATGCAACTGGAAGTTCCTTCTGCCTGTCAGTAATTTAACTGGGATTTTTACTAATCTTTAGCAGTTTAAAACTACTATGCAGCCAATAGTATACAGCTAGAATTAGTAAAACCTATGAAGAAATTCCACACTGTGTGATACACATAATGAGCTTATACAGATTTGGCTTAGAATAAGTTGTTAATTGACAGCATATGACTGCCTAAAATCACACAGCTGCTTTGCAAACCATTCAGACAAGCAGTTCTAAATTAATACACATCTAATTCATTATTTATGTAACAAATTATCTCCTTTCACAGTTTACAATAAGGAAAAGCATTTCCAAATGGGTCATCACTGTAGCTGGCCATGGACTTACGTGTGATGCGATTTTCAAGGGCTGGAGAGAGTTGGCAACTGCTTAGGAAAAAAAATGAGTTCATATTGGGGCTGGTCCTCATCTCACATCTCAAAAGGAAAGGAGCATAAATAAATAAATATTTTTCCAACTGCTTAGCTATATTTATTTTCCACTGCCTCCCTGCCTACAGCAACACGGATGTCCCTTGAGCTCTTGAACCTGTTTATTTCCCATCCGCTACCTGTCCAATTGAAGCAGCACTAATTATCCCAGAAGGCTTTGCTCCTGTCAGTTAAGGCAGAAAAAGCACTCAAAGCCTTCTGGAGATGCACCAGGGCCATTGCAGGCAACAGGTTGTGGAGCTCCTTGTGAGACATGTCCAAAACCTGGAGCCACATCCTGGAGCTGAGGAGGAGCAGGGGTAGAACATAAGAGGCAGCAGCCTCTAGGAAGCTCATTATTACAGGCACATGCACTTCTGACCTAATTAAAGTTAGATTTATTTCTCTTCTGTGTGTAATATATATTGCTTTCTTCCTGGTGTTGCTGAAAGGAGGTACCCTCTATAATTGGTGTTTATCTCCCAAGATTTTTTTCTGCAGGTCCACTGCTTTTCATTAGGAACTTTTTTCATAGTTCCTAGGTTTTCTTCTTCTCTACAGACTCTTCCAGATTTGCAGTTCTGGAGTAGAATCCTGCAATTCAAAAGGGAGAACTCAGATACACGGTCTTTCTGTGCGATGAACAACCGACACCTTGGGGTCTTCTGCAAGCCTCATGAGGGCTCTGAGTGCTAAATCAGATAATTTTATAGGACTAGGAAAAAAAAAGACTTTAAATAACAAATAGTAAAATGTTATTAAAATTGTAAAAAACTCCTTCCTATTTCATAAACCATGGAAATTGTGGGAAATGTAAAAGCTATTCCACTTACTGTTTCTATGTCCACATAGCACCTGTACAAACCACAACACGATATTCAGGCAGATGTGGATGATGTGCCAGAACTTACCCTACCCATGAGCAAAGACATTAAGAAAGTACAAATCTTTCCATCTTCCCTACTTCCCTTCAAGCACAGGGACAGGGCAGACACAAAGGGGGTATTAAAACACTCCTAGTATAGCAGTGTCATATTTTTATGTCCTCAGGGCTCTGAAAGAAAAAGGGGAAGAGAAGATGCTCCTATTGGGGCAGCAACTCGCGGCCTTTGCTCTCAATCTGACAAGAGCCAAATATGGGATGAAGTGTGTGACAAACGAGAGGCACAAAAGTATTCATGCAGGAAACTTGCAACGTTCTGGGATTCACTCCCTTCATATAAATAATTCATTCTGTAGCTGGAGACTCTGTTTATGACATGCGTAACATTGGCAGTAAAATATAAGATGGACCATGTGATTGTAGAGATAGTTGAAAAACAGGAATTCAAGTTCAGGGGAAAAAAAAAGTGGAAGATTTTGAAATTCCAAGTGTCCATTCCATTATGAAAAAGAACAAGAGACTTTGAAACATTTTTTCCCTTGAAATAAAACATGAAAAAAGAGCTATTCTCAGAATAGCAATACTGGAGGCACTCATGTGAAATGAAATACTTGCTCCGTAGTGAAATTCCTTCTGTCTGATACAGACAGGAACTTGCACCTGTGGCTTCCACGTCCCAGTTCAACAGTCACTTGGGGAATAGCTTCTGCTTGTCTCTTTCATTTGGATCAAAAATTTAATCCTAAGTCCAAGGGAAAAATATTACAATTAAAATACATCTGGAAAAAGATTTCAGTTTGATGAATCTGGTGTTTTGAAACGAAAAAGGTAGAATAATTTTTTGATATTGCACATGCAGCTACACATGCAACATTTTTTCTCAGTCCTCTTTTTGGCTCAAAGATATTATTAACACTTCATAAGAACTGTTCGTAGGACAAAATTAATAATTTTTTCTTAGCTCCTGTTATCGTTTGTTTTTACAACAGCACCGTGTTATTTTCTTCCCTCTTCTGAGTGTTTTAAAAATGCTGTTTCTTAAAACGAAGGTTCTTACTAAATCTGGACTACAGACTAACACTGAGAACAGGTCTTGCTTCAGATTCTTTTATTAAAGATGACTAGCTGTTGTAAGGACATATGGTGACTTCAATGGAATATTATGAATTCCTTACTCTACTATGTATAGCTCTTCTCATCAAGCTTTTTGGCATTGCCCTCTCTACGATCCTGCTGTTCAGTTTTAATTTACCAATCTGTACAAAGTTGTGCTATAGCCTTTCAAAAACACCTCAGTAATGGTGTTGAAGACCAAGATGTATATAAGGAAATATTTAATGAATGACATTTGAGATGCTGTAACGCTACACTGTCCATTACAGGCATCCTCTTTGTCCTGTATGAAGTACAAAAGGCAGAAATATGGTCATAGCTCAGCTGCCCCCATTTACACTCTTAGACCTGATCCTCAGTGGGATGCAGAGGCATCAGTGGTGTGAACCTTTGGCTGTTCTCTGACTCCATGGCCTTGGTGACACTCACAGCAGAGGGCTGGACAGAGAGGAAGAGGAAGGTACCTGAAGGTGCAGACAAAGGTGTACTAAACAAGAAGTGTGCCAAGTGGATCAGTAGCTGAAGCAATGAGTTTGGATTTCCAAATGAAAAAAAAGTTATCCTGCAGGATAAATGCATTTGTACTGAGGGATGCCAGAGTCCTCGTGTAACAAAATGATGGGAAAATACACGTCAAGGCTGAATGTTAAATATCTGACTGCTGCATCAGTCTGTCCTTGTCCTGCATGATTGTCTTGACCCACTTTTCCACAGCTTGATAATGCACATGTGTGCTAGATATGGCCTTTAGTTACACAGAGAGATGTATGATGACCTTCACAAAATTCTGTAAGGCTACGTGTTCTTACCTCAATAAATCTCTAGATTGGTTCAGTTAGCTGAAACATGCAGTTCTTTCTGTCATGTGAAATAATGGTTGGTGAATGAGGATTTGGGACAGCAAAAAAGTGAGAGCTTAACAGGAAAATAGGCCTCAAAACTTGAACAAATTTGCACTACTAGCATGGAGTTCAGTGACAAAGCATACTTGTCTCCCAGGCAAAGATACTTTGCATATATAATTATCTTGATATTGGGAAATACAGCTGTGATTGTAAAGATAAAGCTTTTCACTCTCCTGTTGAGAAAACAGTGAGAAACTTTTGCCAGAAATAATGCCCGAAATACTAGGACAGCTGATAAAACACTCTTCTTGCTTTCTTGCTTGACAAGCACTGAAACTCCATTTAGAATGAGAAATTAGAAAAACATTTTCCTCAAGCCCAGAACGAAGATGCTGAAGATGACACACAAACTTGTATCATAGAGCTGAGGCTCCCAGCACCCACATTTATCTTTGGAGCCACAGACATTTGGTTAATTAGAGACAGCTCCATACGTGAGACACACAATATCGTCTCCCACTGCTAGGCAGTGAGCAGTGCCAGCCAAGCAGATCTTCTTCAGCATGAGAGAAAAGCAGCTCTGTTGTCCAGGATCCTGACAGAGCATGAAATATCTTTTAGGAAGACAGACTGTGAGTGAGGGAACTTAAGATGGAAAAAGGCCAATGAAATTTCTAAAGTTCAGCCTTTGTGAAGCAAGGAGTTGGCGACAAGAAGCTAGCAGTCTGCAGAGATGATCCATCTCAATGTTCACAGAAACTAATCTCTGCATTAGCAGAGATGAGAGATAAACAGAGGTTAGAGATAAACTCAGGGATCTGCACTGAACCCAAACTGCTAAGCACTGCAATGGCAATAGATATAAAACATTGCTAATGCATGCAGAGGGCTACCAGATTTTTTCAGGGCAAAGAAATTGTTTGCTTTTCATGTTAAGAATGAGTTTTTCCTGTGAACTATACAGACCAACTATGACAACTTGTGCCACATCATTTCACAGGCACTGTTGCAAAGTCAGTTCTATGAGTAGCCATTCATATTATTATATGAATTATAACATATCTCTATATTATCAGTGTTACCTATATTTTGTGAAGAGTTATTACCTACAGGCAATAAAAATCCAAGGATTTTTAAAATAAAATATTTTAAAACCAATTCAACAAAATCAACCTGGGGTTTGGCAAAATATCCAGTTGCAATGCTTTTGTGAGGATGAAGGCAAAGTCTCATTAAACAGATGCCTGCCCTCTAAGCCACTGATGACCCCCTTGAGACTGGACAACCCACCACTTCCAGACAATACTTCAGGCAAACCCTTCAGAGGGAAGGCAGAGAGCTTTAGAGTCTGCTGTGAATTAGAGTGTCTGCCCGGGTAGTAAAGGTGCTGCCACAGCTTTTGGGGACTATTGCAAGGACTTTGAGGTGGGAGGGCTATCCCTGTGTTTCCAGGGAGTTTCCATGGCTCACCCAGCCTTGGAGATTGCCTGAGAAGCTGCTCTCAGGTTCTAGGTAAGCACAGAGTTGCCAGGAGTTAGGATGGCTCTGCATTCCATATTGCTCAAGCAATACGAAAAAGAAAGGTTTTAATTTTTCCTTAAGGAAAAGACAATCTCCTTTCTCCCCTACCACCAAATGTATTTTTCATTTGAGCCCTGAACTCTAATGTATTGTCAGTCTTGTATTAAGTGCCTGGGACGGGGGAGATCTTTCTCATGGAAGTGCAATCCTGAGTTTGATCTCTTTTACTCTAAGACACTCTTCAGAGACAGTACTCTGCTTATCTTTAAGCAGATAGCAAGAGTGTCAAATGCAAGAAAAATGAAGGCAGTGGGGACTGAAACTCCCTCTATTGAGCACCTGTCGTCTTCTGAGACAGTGCTCCAGACATTCCAAGAGCAACTATGGAAGTGTCCACGTCAAAAGGCGTGAAGGAAGTCCATGGACTTATTAAGTTGAGCTACAAGTTTGAAATTATTTGTTGGAAGTCCTGTCAATCTTTGAGCCACTTCCACATTAGTACTTGATTACAAAAATTTGGGAATAAAAATAATACTTAGATATTGTGCTCTTTCCAAGCAGGCCCAGCTCTTCAGAGCAGTTCATGCTACAAAGCTTCAAGAAAGGAGTAGGAAAGAAATGTAGAAATTGCCCAGATGCAGAGCTGGCAGCTTGTGCTTGCTGCCAAAAGTCTTGGTAACTATGGCAGTCAAAAATACAATCAGAAAAGAAGCTACTGAGAGTGCTTTGGGAAGTGAAAATATTCCATCAGCTGGCCACCAGGTACTCGTTGGATGTGCCATTTATCTCAAATAATTTTAAAGTATAATGAAGAAGCTGAGAGATAACCCAAGAGAGAATGCTGTTGACAATTCAGGACTTTGGCACTGCTGAAGCTGGGTGAAAATTCCCTAGCAAAATCTAATTTCACTGACAAATACTAGTCACTTTTGCCTGAAACATCTCTGATTTGACAAACATTTGCTTCCCATTGTCTTTATCAATACCATTAATAGCAGAACACCCGGTGGTTGCATTTCTTTTATACAACTGCCTCACATTCCTAAGCAGATCAGTGTGATTGCCTCATACACCCAGGTATTTCTGCTTCTCACTTCTTTTTAAAAAACCAGGTCCTAGCAGAAGTGCTTTGTCTTAGTTATTAAGTGACTTGTGGTGACTCTCCCCTATTGAATTCCATCTGATTATATTAAAATACTTCACACAGAAACACACGATTCTTCTCTTTATTGACAGTTCTTCCCCATATTTTTTCATCACTACATCTAATTATCTCACTTCTGTTTCTTGTGACAAGACAGTGAATGAAAATGCTGAATAAATAGAAAAGTATCCTAGAACCAATCTATGAGAAAGTCTTATTCTAATCCTCACTTTAGCCATATACATCCTCTTTCAATACTACTCATTGATGTCTTTCTTTTACCTAATACTTTCCTCCATTTATAGTTTTTCTGGTCATCATTCTCTTTTTCCACTTAAGTAATAATTCCCATCTTGAGGTGTACCAACCACTTTATAGCAATTTGAGTAACTGTGGTACGTTTCATTCCCATTCTCTTTTTTAAAGAATTATGTCTCTGATTAAAGGCTTCTGTGACACAGTCTGCATGTGCTAAATCCATATTGCACTCTATCTCCTTTTCTATTTATCACCATTTTATTAATTGCTAATTACTTCAAACTCTGTCCTAATGTCTAGTCTATAATGATATAACGTATGACAAGACACAGACTTGTCTGAGCACTTTCCCCCCCTTTCTCCTCAAACACAGACATTGCATACATTGCATACACTGTAATTCAATCAGATGGTATCGTGCCAAACACTGTAAATGTATCAGATGGTATCCTGCGACACTGTAAATGCTACTGTGAATATCAGTTTTCTCAGCATATTGGGATGGAGATTATCAAATCGATTTTTCTTTATTCCCCCCTCTTGCCCCCATTTAAATCTTACAGCTTTCCTTCCACCTGAAATTAATTCATTTCTATTTCCATAGATCCCATTCTCATTTACCATCGCCCTATATTGATAATTTTCATGATTTTTGAGAAACTAATGTAGACTATTGATTTAGTTTGAGGACCCTATCTCAGCTATCTTTAATCTCCATCTCATTGTTACTCCATTCCTATTCACCTACTTCTTATTGTCTCTTGGGTTTTTTTCTGACTTTTTTTTTTTTAACCAAGCATTTAAAGAATTTTGTTTTATAAATGTTCTTTTAAAAATTTTTTCACAGTGTATTTTTTGTCAATGATTTTATCATTTTTTCCTGAGAGTTCTGACCTCTAAAAGACATATTTTTGTTTCTTGTACAGTTATTTTCTGTTCTTAAAATATATTTTTGGGGATCATTGTTCAACATTGATACATGAAAGTCTTCCTTTTAAGAGTTTACCAATTCCGTAGGGCACAAATTCAATGTAAATTTGTCAAACCTACTTCCTATCCCTTGACACCAGCAAGCAAGCCAAGTGTCTCATAAAACATCACAATTTTCAGCATCACAATTGGCAGTTATTGACAGTCTCAGTGGAGAGGACAATGACTAGATTGGCAATGAAAATGAATTATTTTGTCATTCTGAGTGGATCTCCTGTAACAAGGCTAAAGGAATTTGGCAGCTCATAATTGGAAATCTTGTTTTTTTCTGGCAC
Organism: Oreocharis arfaki; assembly: GCA_013398015.1. Lineage (NCBI taxonomy): Eukaryota > Metazoa > Chordata > Aves > Passeriformes > Paramythiidae > Oreocharis > Oreocharis arfaki. The sequence continues at coordinate 79,694 of VZRR01007147.1, forward strand.
TACTCTCTGTACAGTGAATGATGCAAAGGTTTTAGAGTTATCACTCTGGTGCTCATTGGTAATTAACCAGATAAAAATACTAGCCAAGAAATATCAATTCAGCTAATGAGAAACAAAACCCAAAATGTGAAGCATGCTCCAACTTGGAGTTTGCCGTCTCTTAAATGATTTTCTCATCTGCAGTTTGGAGACAGCTCTGCAATAGGAACAAGATTTTTAAAATCAGCCCTAGACTCAATTGTAATGTTTGTGAGCAAATTTTACAGATCAGAAGGATGCTTTGCCAGATGCACAGATTTCAGTGCTTTGTGAACAACTGCTGTGTTTAGAAATGTGGCAACAGGTTTTTTTGATAGTGTCAATTAGATCTTCTATCCATTGGGTCTTGCTGAGAAAATTGTTATCTGTTATAAACCATTGCCTCTACATGCAGCATGGGCAATTCCCTTTGGAGATGATTTAGGAAAAATTGTAACCATTTTCTTTTAGAGGCTGTTAACTTGCAGATTATTTTCTCAATCTTACAGCACTGCTGAGCTCCACACACACTTGTTTTGTAGTGTCTACCAAAGCCACTATCAGCTGATGCGAGATTTGTGTCAGGTTATAATGGCAAATAGAACAACTGGTGGCTTTATACCATGTAGGACCCCACTTTTCTCTCATGTTGTCTTATTTGAAAAAAAATAAGCATCCTTTACAGTTTTGAGTGGAAAGACTGGGGACAGTTGTCCTTTAAATGAATCCCTCCTTTCCTTACCTGTTTTTTCTTCTGCTTCTGCAGAGTGATTTTCTCCTCTGTCCCTTGGTACTGAGTATCTTTCTGGAGAATCCCTCTACCTTATCATTTGTTTCTGTTTCCCTTCTTCCCCTTTGCCATTTTCTGGTATTAAATCTCTCTCTGAAGATCCATGCAGTTCCAGGCTTTGTTCGGGTTTTCCTCTATTTCAGTCTCTCACTCCTAGAAGCCATTACCTCTTGCTCTATATCTCCCACAATGGTTTCTCAACTTTGCTTCTTGCTTTACTGTAGGTGCCTTTGTCCTTTTACCTCCCAGACCAAAGTGTGATGCCTGTAGGAGTCACAAAAGAATGAAGATTGGGCTTTTCAGTGTCTGCTTACACACCACCTGACAACCTGCCTCCTTAAGCTAGAATTTATACATGCACAGTAAAGAAGATGGATAAACTAAGACAGATTTGATAAATTTTCATGCTTTTCATGGAACACTTGATGACTTCAGAATGAACACAGTTGCAACCGAGGTGTGGTTGATGCTGCTCAATTTACTTATAAGTGATCTAGAAAAGGTCACACCTTGGTGACAGTTTGTTGCTGATAATTTATGGCAGTGAAATGGAAAGTTAGCTGTAAAAGAAGTGCAGAAGTATCTCACAGTACTGAATTACAAAACAGAGATGCTAATTAACACAGATGTATGTTAAATAACGTACACGGGACAAAAATCCTAACTTAGCATGTATCACGAACTGATCATTACCACCCAGAAACAAGGTCTTGGGGTTTTGAGCTCTGTGAAAACATGGAAGTAACACAGTCATTCACTAGCAGATGAAAAAAAAAAAAAAAAAAAAAAAAAGAAAAAATTAAATTTTAGGGGTTTAAAGAAAAACAATAGAAAAAAAAAAAAAAAAAAAAAAGAAGAAGAAATTGAATGTTAGGGTTTTTAAGGAAAGCAATATAAAACAGAAGAGAAGACTAACATTACTCTGCCACCACCTGATGGTGATGAATCCCTGAGGCATGTAGAGCTTGAATACACTGTGTACTTCTAGTTGCTCCATCTCAAAAATAAAATGATAGAACGGCAAGAGGCTCAGACAAGGGCAACAAAGACAATCAAAAATCTGAGATGGTTTTTGAGGCACATAGAAACCACAGAGCAGACTGGAGAGGTGGCTGAAGGGGTGCACAATGGACATCTAAATGATGAGTGCCATTAAGGGGATAGAAAGGGAACTGCCTATCCTTTGCTTTCCTTCTCTACAAAACCTAGGAGTAAAAACCAACTGATAAGTGCAAAGCAGATGAGAAGAGGTTGTAGTTTTCCTAACACTAAATTAAAGTGTTGAATTCCCTGATACAGAACATTGTGAGTGCTAAAAGTTCACGTGGTTTGAATGGTGTTTGGACAGTTTTATGGAAGAGACTGTTAAATCCCACTTTGCTTGTCCCATACTTGCACTCTTGGCAAGCAATACTGGATTAAACTGAACATGGGTCTACTCTGATGTGTCTGTTTTATCTAAATTAGTCTGGAAATCTTGGCATAAAAGTTATTTTATTCTCAAGGAAATGAGGGCTGTAATGTTTATTTTTTGCTGCAAAACACACACATGTTTAGAAAAACTTTTAGGTAACCAGCCAATAACAGCAGCCAGTAAAGTTCTCAAAACTGAAATCCAACTTGTTTGGTACATTAGATTGTTTCTAGAAGGGGCTGGTGCAACCTTTTCCTTCAAAGTGGGCAACCTGATAGCAGGTTTGTGGCTCAGAGGAAGATCTGCCAGCTCTCCGCACCAGCGGCCAGGTGAGACCCTGAATGAGTGAAAGCTGATGCTGAAACTCTTCTCATTGCATTCTCTCTAGCACGCCTGCCTGCTATTTTTTTGGGCCTTAGCAATGCCCCCTCTCAGTCAATTCCCATGCTAACAATAATGATGATAGACATTTTTGTTCTAGGCTATGTCCAAAACACTAGAAAGTGTGAGACCTGCCTATCCATGTTAGAAGGACACTAGATTTCCTAAAGGATTCATCCCCCACACAGAAGTTGTACACAAATTATGTATTTGCTCATACAGGTTCTTGTTTAATTATTTTCTGAATGAGTAAAAGAGGCTTCATTCACACTTGAAGTAAACATCATAAAACCATATTGCCTTGAATTGTATTTCTGACTTCATCCAAGTAAATTAAAGAAAAGAATAAACAAATTTTTAATAAACAATCAAAATAGTAAATTAGATTGTGACTGAATATGATCAGAGACTGCTTTTTTCCCTTAATGAGACCACCTGAAAGCTTGCAGTGTCTGTTCGCACCCCTTCTATCTAGGAAAGCTGACAGAAAGTTCTCTGTGAGGAGTCTCTGCTTTACAGGTTGATTTATTTCAGGACATTAGAACACAACTAGGTTGACCCGTTCAATGACACATGGCCCATTTGTTCTCTCCTCCTCTGTTTAGAGGAGAAATGGACATGTAGGTGTGTCTGAAAATCAAAATGCAGAACAACTCATCAGACAGAATTCAGCTAGTAAGATGGATGACTTTGCCGGCTTAGGTCTATTTCTATATGCCAGGTTAGGTTCAAGTTGAGTCTGCTGCTGAAGACAAAAAAGGGGATTTTCTATACATTTTGCAGGTCTACTGCAGTTTCCAAGGAGAGACTGGTTTCACACACGATACAAGAGATATTTAGTTCTTTATTCCGGCACTTTCTGTGCAATTACATGTGCCTTTTAAACAAAAAATTTAGATCCTTTCCCCACAATAAACAAAAGCACATATGGTTGGCCTCTGACATCGCTGACTAAATTTGTTTGTGAAATGCTGCTCATTCACCCTCCAAAATCCCTCTCACCTTTCCTCAGTACCTTCCCAATTTCCAACCACCACTGCCAATGTACATGGTATGTACCATGTTTCTTTCTATTAGTATCACTTTCTATGCATTGCCAGTTCATGACACTATAAAAATGCAGCTAGAATGAGGAGGCAGAAATGAGGAAGTAAAAGTGAACCATTTCAGGCCTTTGTCTTTGGCTTGCCTTTCTCATTCGTAAGACACTTCTGGCTGAAATAATAACTGGCATGAAGAGAAAAGCAGACTGCTGTTTCCAAAGGTCTCTGTCCCATGAATGACTTACTTAGCTTCCTAATAGTTTCAACTACTCTCTTGACTCCTTAACATGTTTATAAGGAATATTTACATCCTAAATATCCCATGGGACACAAGATTAAGTTTTGGCGCCATGTGAGCATAGCTTCCATTGTCTGGACCCTTACTGCCCATTCTCAGTAGAACTACTTCTTGTTCAATTTCACGCTTTATTTAGGTTGAAGTAGCTCCCCTTTCTTTGGATATTTCTCAGCTTGGTTCCAAGAAGCAATTACTTCAGACGTCACAAAATTTCTTTCCTCAAACTGTGCCCCAGTGTTACACTTTACCAGCTAATATGAGGATAATTTAAATAATTTGATATGAGAAAGGACACACAACTTATTGTCAGGAGGTAACACCTGGCATTAATTCTGTTTCCAAGAATCATTCACATCCACTGGGTGAGAGACTGTGACTGTGAAATGACTGCAGAAGCAAAGGAGAAAGCAGGGCAGTGGTTGCTAGCTCTTTTTTAATTTTGTAGTTCACGTCTCCTCATTCTTTAAACGATTCCTTCCAGCTTCTTCAAACGTCAGCAACACCAAGAGTGAGGAGCAGGGTGGAAGCTGCCGCTCTCTTCCTTGTTGCTTTCCACCTTCACGGGCTGAACCAGAAGGCAAGGTGGAAAACTGTGTGATTAAGATATGTTATAATGAACAGCGCCCTTTTTCCCATCTGAAAGGATTATCTAAAAAGAATTTTCTTTCTTCTCCCCTGAGATAAAATTCCTCCTTAAGATCCACCAGGGATGGGGGTGGGGAGAAAGAGCACCCAGCCAGAACTATTCTTAATGAATCCACTGCAGGATATAAGCAGTAGTTGTATAAATACAAAAGATAAAATGAAGCAATGTGTAAGAAGACAGCAAGTGTTAGTTCTCCCTTTAGCTGGAAGAATGTGTGCATATACTTGGATTTTTTTGGAAGATGTTCAAAGAGTTTCTCTGTTTTTAGAAATACACACATGTTGCTTCCCATTATCCAGGAATGTTTCTTTTCTTGGGCCAATTTCTTCTGTGCATGAAAAGAATATAAAAAAAACCCTTTAGGTAAGGTGTTTAAAGTAATGAAAGCATAGAACTTGAAACAATTTTTACAATGGTTTCATATATTTTTCTAATGTTTTAATCTACTTAAGAACTAGTTTGAGTAAGAAACACTTAAAACATTTGCTTAAGACATCTTGCAAAAGATACATCATAATGTAAAATGTTGTTCTGGGATATTTCAAGATGAACCAGTACAAAAGTGTTCCTGTAACACATTTACTTGTTTTTTTTCCACATAAAGAATAAAAGTGACTTGCAAAAGCATATTTTCAGTGTAATTACATGTAATGCTTCACCAGTATGTTTTTTTCCTGAAGGTAGATAAAATGAATCCAATCTTATTTGACTGTCTTTTCTTTATATAATTCAGCCCAGGGCTTTGTGTTTGCCTTTTCCTCTCCACACTTCTCTTCCTCTTCCTCTTCGCTTTTCTTTTCCTTTTATTCTCGTTCCTTTCCACTCAATTCGCTTCACTTTCTCTTCCATTCTCTCTGTTTGCCTATTTCTCACATGTCAGTATCTAACCCTGAAAGACCTAAATTTTGCTTCCTATGTGCATCCATTCTTTATTTCTTTTTACTGTATCTGCCATGACAAACAAACTCCCTCTTCCAAAGGACATGCTATATTCCTTAACAGAAAGTTCTACTACTCAACTGCTGTTGAGAAGTCTCCTTGTGCATAGTTAAGTTGTTTAGCTGAGAAGTTCTCAATATATACAGAATCTGTTATTGCATATTTGCATTTTCTCCATTCAGTACTCACACAGAGCTATTGTTTGCTTGATCTTTGCAACTCTTTCTAAAAGACTAATGAAGCCTTCACAATTTATATCTACCTTCTTCTTAGTAATTTCTTCATCTCTCCTGATAAACCTGTTTCTCTTTGTTTCCCAGTCTTCCTTGTTCACATTCCTGACTTTTGAATCAGATGGTAGGTGCTTCATTTGACCTACTTGATACATGTATAACAAAGCAAAACAAATGATACCACAGAATTGCCTGTTCCCTTTTATTGCCATTACCTAAAAAGGGTTACTGGATGACCTGCCCAGATACAAAAACGTACAAAGTTAGAGGAACTCTATTGCACTCTTTTGCCCAAATAAATCCACAAAGCAGAGAAAACTCAATGTGTCAGATTCTCTTGTTTCAATCTGAGCTGACAGTTGAGGTACTTAATTAATCTATTCTACCAAGTGTAGGACTGGACTGGTTGGCAGGCAGAAAAGAGGGTGAACTGGGTAGGGAGCAATGCCAGGCTCTCACACAGGAAGGCAAACACCTCACTGAGATGATAAAACATGGAAATGCCATGCCAAGATACACAAGTAAACCTTCTGTTCTATCAACATGCTCCAAGTAATAGCAAGAGCAAAATATCCAGCCTGGGCTACTTGGAAATATCAGCTATGAGGAGAAGTTGAACAACCTGGGAGTAATTTATCCTAAAGAAGAAACATCTGAACAGGGATATGACATTAGCCTTCAAATACATAAAAGATTGATGAAAAGAGGAGAGGCACAATCTGTTCCCCCTGTCCAAGGTGCACAGCAGAAGTACAAGGTACAAAGAGCCTCAGTTGCAACAAGAAACATGATTCAGAGACATTTTTTCTATATTTCTGTAACTGTCATCAGAATCAAAAATATCTTACTCTGTGCGTGTGTGTGCGTGAACGTATGTATTTATTATAAAAGCCTTTCACGTGAAAGCCAGCTGGTAAGTGCTAAGCTGGAAAACTGTGGCTCAGGTTTCAACTGCCTAGGGAACAAGAAGAGCACTGTTTCTCTGATTCATAAAAGGGGTTTGTGCTTGTCACCATCTCTCTTATCCTTTTGTCTGTAGAGAAACTGGGCACAGCTTGGGGCTATCAGAGGAGAAAACAAGCCTTTAAATCATAAGCTTCAGGCAGTTAAGTGAAAAGTATCACTATTTGGCTTTTTTAGAGGAGGGACTAGCACCAACACCTTAGTATTGTTTTAGGCCTTTATTTAACGTCATGGGCAACTCCGATAGGAGTTTTTATATCCGATCAGTGTGTTAACACCTCCTCATTCATTTGTGGCCCCTACATCACAGAGACATGGGAGCCCCACTTAAACATGAGGGGGATGGATACTAGAGAAGTGAAAGTTTCAAAATCAGAAATGAACTTTTTCCTTTCTAACACCTTCAACAAGGTACAGACAGAACTAGCAGGGGAGACATACTGAGGTGGATCAAAAGTGACAGAAAGACAGCTGTGCATATCTGGCACACATTTGCTGGAATAAACCAGCATCTGTATACAATAAGCCTTTCAAAATTTGGGTTTGGGAAGGATTCACTTTTCCAAGTTCTGTTGTTTATTTCTCAGTGGTGGCTTTAACAAGCACAGGCTGGCAAATCAATGTGTTTCTGAAGTTGGCAGATGTCTTTAAAGCATATTTTTATCCTGGAGAGAACTGGACTAGGTCTTTATTTCATAAATATTATAGTCATTTTTTCTGCATCCTCCTCAGCCTAATTCAGTGAAGCATAAGTAAACAAGGCTGACAACGTGGCACAACTCACCTTGAAATAAAGAAATGGACATTTACTGACCACAGTAGGATAAGTACTTGTTCTTTAAAATAATGAACATAAAGGGTCGTGATTCATCTTATTTAATTATCTGGCTGATATTACCAGCATAGGATGGGAGGAGTATATTTTTCATGCACTTTTCCAAAGAGTGAAAAGTGAAATTAAAACTGTTGAATCAAAAGTAGTATTTTTTAATGTAAGTTCTCTATTCATTATTTATTTACCATTGTTATTTATTCATCTCAGCATATTTTTAACTTGAGATGGGATTATATGCACAAATTTTAGGGACCCTCTAATGGTGGCAAGAGTTAATTTTTATGAAGAATGGTGAAAGATCTCAGCTATCATTTGATTCCTTAAAAACCTCTGACATATATACACTTGTGTTCAGAATATACATGAAAAGAAATACATACACACGAATAATTTTTTCAGAATTTATGATCCCTTCCCAGCACTTCCTCCAGTAGTATTATATTATTCATAGATGTAACCTCGCAACATGATTATCACCACCTTGACATCAAAGGCAACTGACTATAGTTATGCACTTACATTTAAGGTGTAACACTATAATTCTGGTGTATAATATTTTTGCAAATAGTACATTTTGCAACTTAAACTGCTTGCTGCCCTGTTGCCACCAAAATTTTTCATTTCAAAATATGAATAGGGATGATAATAACCATCAGAAAAAAAGAAAATAAATTATTAATGGGTACTAAGAAGTAACAGAAGTTACGTAAAAAGTCAAATCAAAATTTCCCTTACTTGACAGTTGAAGTTTTCATTAAAAACATTCTTTTCTCTTTATCTATTCCTATGAAATCAGTAATGGTTTATCTGTCTGTTGGCATAGGGAACCAAACTTCTTTCTATCAAATTGATTATTATGTTGTATGTGGTAGAACAAGAGGTTATAATTAAACTTCCCGCAGCTTGGGATGTTTCTGAATGCTGTATTAAGACATTTGTACATGTTGTGCTGCATGGATGCTGAAGAATCATTAAGAAAGTTTGAGAAATCTGTTTATTAAAATGATGATGATGATGATGTTAAAGAGTCCATAAAGAACTGAATAGCATACTCTGAGGGAATCGGGACCCAGGTTATTATTTTTTAATATAAAAATGGAAAACCTACTGATGAAATACCTGCAAGAAACTTCCACCATTTCATGACATGACCTCGCTGACTATGGAAAAAAATTTAATGTGAGTATGGGATTTTCTTTGCTCCTATTTTCTTTTTCAAATGTGACCGGCACCGTCATTTAAGCAAATGTTATTCCTGCTCTTGTGCTAAGTTCTGCCTTGGTGTAGAAAAATGCATCCTAAAATAATATTACATAGAGGGATATGAGTACTCAAATTCTGCAAGAGTTAGGATCTGGTAAAAAAGTTGCTTTTTCAAATATACATTTTTAAACTCAGAAATCTTAAGTGGAAAATGTCACACAAGAAGAGTAGTCATGTAATCAGGGAAAATGCTTTGCAGCATTCTAGTAAAATATTTGTAATGGGGGCTAATCACAAGACAAAAGAGAACAGACTTGTAGACAATGTTAATTTCACATAGATGCCTTCAATGGGAGTTGTAAAAGGTCGAATAGTTACATAGAAATATTTTGTGCTGAACAATTTTGGCAGAGAGAGGAGAACAAAATGATCACAGTCCCATGGTGCCTTTCCACTTTCTCCTAGAGAACGAATGCCAGTAAAGCTAGGAAGACCTTAGGTAAAAAGATTGTCAATGGGACAGTGAGAAAAAATTCCAGATTTACTTTTTAAACTTTTTTTTAAAGTATTGTGTAATATGTTACATATTTATTATATCTTATATTAAATTTCCATGTAAACAGCACAGCAAACTTTGAAGAGAATAACATTCTTGTAGGTGTCTGTTCTGTTGTCAAAATACGTGTTCAACAGCTTCCAGCAGCATGTTAACAACTCGTCTGACATCGAAACCATGTTTGCTCTTGTGTTGAACCTTTGTCTTGAACTTCCACTCTTAACGAAGTGCAGGGCAAGAGGATTTAAGAGTGGCTGGTTGCAGAGGTCAGTAAGTGGGAGAAACAACAGTCCTATAACTCACCTTCAGTCAATTTAACTGCAAGACAAATTCGGGATGATGAGAACTGTGCCAACCACGTATGTGTGCTGACATGCTGCAGAGTGTGTTTCATGATTCATCAGCCACACCGTGATTGATTGGCCCAGCTTTCTGGCAGAGCCTAGAAATTTTTTACTTGTCTCCAAATGTGTTCCATGATTCTTCAGGCAATCTCTGATTGATTGGCATGTGGGCTGAACCTGGATTTATTTTTTCCCCATGCACTGAAATATTTGTTTGATGATTCATCGCACATAGCTATTGACTGGCACATTGGCAGAGTCCAAAGTTTCTTTACAACACAGAATATTGTTTTATGATTTGTCAGGTAAATTGAGTGTTTCCTGCTGACACTTCTAGATAAATTCTGCTAGTGTGAACTGGAGAGAAGAATACAACCTTAGCTTACAGGTACTTAGAGCGGTGATCGAGGATATGGTCACATTTTTTGGCAAGATAGAACAGCTTCTTTTGCTTGAATGTATAGTTGGTCATCACACTTTTTAAACAGCTGAAAAAGACCCTACCTTGAAGAGACCATGCTACAAAATGCAAAGTGATGGCATTACTTTTACACATTAAATCTCGTTAATATCAGTCTGGTAACTATGCTCAGTAAGATGGCCTGTCATGACTAAAGCAAATAAAAGCCTTATCTAAGTCTCTAAAGAGAGCAGATTTAAACAAAACTTTAAATTGTGCCATTTGCCTTGCATCACCAAATCACACCACCATTCCCTAACCGGCTTTTAGCCATACACATATTACTTGAAAGCCAACTGAGAGATTTTAAAAGCTGGCAACAACTTTTGCACTGGCACTTCAAAATGGGAGAGACAAATCAGATTCTCTTCTGAATACTTGTAGACAATTATTCTCAGGTCATCCTTCCCTGCCCTCGGCCCAATGAATAACATTTATCCAGGGTGACGGATTCTCAATTTGTAATTCAAAAAATGATTTATTTAGCATTACATGTCATTGTGCAAGGATTGACTCCTCGACAAAAGTTTCTGGGAAGTTGATATTTTCTTTTGTCCAGGAAGATGGATGCACGTTCTAATGCTGGGTTTCCTCCCACAGTTATTGAAACACAGAGACCATCACCTAAAATGTATCCCTTATTAACCAGGAAAATGATATCCCACATGAAACATGAAAATGATGTCCCATACATTTCTGCATGGTCTGTGCATATTTCTTCAAAATCTGCCGACAGTAGCATATTTCCACATCTACAGAAAATATTTTACTGTTTGGAGTCATTGCAGAACCGTTTTTTCCCATGCAAAATTAAGCCTGAATTGTAGTTGAAACACTTGCTATTCCAAGAAATAAATATTAGGCTTGTATGTTTTCAACTCCTCTGCCCCCAATAACTAGCCTATTTTTTATGTCTACTTTAGAAGCAAGGAAGGGCATAGATCAAGCAATGTATCACACAGATCAGTAACAAAATTGGTGCTCCTGGGGTAACCAAAGGAGTATATGACAAGGAAAATGAAGAAAAAAATGAAAAGAAGAAGAGAAAACCATAGGGCTTTTGCAATGCAGAGGAATGGAAAAAAGGAACCTAACTCCTTTCTGAGTGGACTGTAAAATAAAGGCACTAAAACTAAAATTATGTTATGAGCTGAGAAATCATAGCACAGCAATAAAAATCATGGAAGAATTGAAAAGGATGTCTTTTGACAGAAGTCACAGCCTAGGTAGTGTTAAGTTCTTTGCCAGGAAGAAGAGGCTATGGGCCACATTTCCTAGCAAAGATGACTTCCTAAATTAGTCCATGTGGTTCTCCTGGTTGAAGGAGAACCATTAAGCTTCCTTCTTCTTTTCTCCCTTTGTCCTGTTTCTGTGCAGGATTTCCGTCTCTGGGCTAACCTCCTGGCACATGTGTCACTGGAAAGGGCTACCTCATTCTGCAGTTCAAATTGCAAAGAGATCAGCCAGTGAGTGAAGGCTTCCTTCCCTCCCTCCCTTTCTCCCTTCCAGCCTCCCTCCTGGCCTCCCTCCCTCCCACTGAATGCTTGCATTTGCATTCCTTGTGACTTTATGCAGCTGAGGCATCATGTGTCATGACTCTTGCAGGTCTCTGACATTACTGTGGCATGCCACTTTTAAATCTTTTATAGTTCTTCCTTCAATTAAGAAAGGATTGGTATCAATACCAAGCCAAACGTTTATCTCCTAACCTTGTCTGCATCAAAAAAGTCTACCCAGGTTTGTTAAGAAAGAGGATTAGAAAAATCAGTTTTCTCCTTAATTGATGTACCTCTCTTTGGATTTTGGCTTACAATGATTAAACCGTTATTGTCTCATTTGCTCTGAGAAAGGCTCCTTAAATCCTAAATTCCGCTGCACAAGAGATTTCATCAACTTATTTACAACTGGTTTTAAAAGTACTGCCACTGCTTCTTTTAAATCCTTTTTTTTTTTTCTCTTTAGGAAAGATCTTAAATGGTGTAAGACTGCTTTCCTTGACTCTTGGCTTATCTGAATATGTAGAAATGAATTGACAGGAAATAATTAATATAATCCACATGAGAAGGAATTTGATGGGAATGAAAGCAAAGAAGTCAGTTGTGGATTTTTAAATAACTGTGCTTCAGTTTATCACAAGCCATCATATTTTTTTTTACCACATTAGGAAATAAAGCCTGAGATGCTATTTATGAGCCTGTAGAAACTGAACAAAACCCCAGCTATTGTGCTGGGGCCCCAGGACGTGCTCGTGTTGCCTTACAGACCGGTCTAAAAAGACAATGTGTAATATGTAATGTGCACTGATTCGCATCTTGTGAAGTCACTTATGCACTTGCCAAGAGCAAAGTACTGGTATGTAAACACTTTAATTTTACTTGGTGTGTTTTTCTGTCATCTTGTAAATTCTGTGGGCATTTATGACTATTGTTCTCATAAAACCAGAGAAGTTTTTTAAGCAGGATTATCGCAAAATCCAAAGTCAATAAAATTGGGGTCAATTGAAACAGTTTAAAGATCATGTTTGCTAATAGAACACTCAGCCAAATATACCATTAAAGCCTTCTCTGAGTCAGACTGACAGATGTCAGCACTGAAATACTGTATTGTACACAATATTTCCTGATATAGTTTATTAATTTTGTAATCTAATTTTGTAGTCTTTCACCTGAAATGGGTTAAACAGCACAAGCAATTTAGAAAGCGTTCGTATTTTCATTAAACAGTCCTTCATATCTTTCTAAATGTCTTCATTTTAACACAAAAGAAGAATACACTACGGAAACATACACACCAAAGAGATGGTTGTATTTGTATGCAAAACCAAAACCAATGACAATCCCCAATTTTATGCATTACTTGTCCTGTGTACCTTCTGCTTAAAAATGGGAAAATAATATAAGAAAATGTAAATGGGAGTGAATTAAAGCAATTTTGGGGCTTTACTTATTTCTGGTGTTGCTGTGGAAGAATGTTTCTTGGTTCTAGCGTACTTTCCCATCTGCTGAAGAGACGGCCGTGACCCACCATTCATGAGAAACAGCGATGGGCCCCTCACCTGTCACTGTACGGAAGGGTCATCATGGAGACCTCCCATATCCAGTTTTGCAGTTTCAGTGGGGAAGAAGAGTGAGCGGCTACTCCTTCTCCAGGCATTTCTCCACCTGCTTCTACACCTCTTGATCTCAAAGAACAGTAAGGTGGCTGTGGTGTGATTACATGCAGATAAGGAACAATAAGTAAGACAGCTGATAGACCAGAGGTCATTCATTTTCTCTTCTAGTGAAATTCAGATAAAATCATTGGTTAATTTTCAGATTCTTATAGGAATGTATTACTTGCAGCTCATTTATCCCCGATCATTTAAAAAAATATTACTCTGTAATGAATAAATCTGTCTACTGCAATGTGAAATAAAATCAGCTTATTCTTGTATGATAAAATGTGTCCTGACATTATGACTTGACAGCTATTGAAGACAGGTCAGACAAAATTATTTTTTGAGAGAGCCTCAGCTGTATAACACTTGGCATGCTTTGTGCTGTATGACCGCCCATGATTGATAGTCTGAGCAGTAATGCTGGTACTTGTTTGTGTATTCACAGGCATGAGGAAAGCACAGGCCTGGAGTACTCCTCCCTTTCCTGAACCACGGATACTGTCGGGTGCATTTATGGCTTTGTGTATCTAGAACCAGCCATTTCTGCCTCCCAGGCCTTCAGACTGGCGTTCCTCTGCTAATAACACTGCCAAATAATTATTATTGCATTATCACAAGAACCCAGACTCCAGCCCTGCATCACGCTACGCCTACATTGAATGCAGTCTGTAATTTATAAGTTAGGTTTTTATGAGGAAAAATCCAGCTCTATCTGCCTGCCCAGAGACAAAATGTTTCAAAATAGCAAACAAAGTAGTATTTTCATAAAGGCACCCGGTGGCACTAAGAGTAACACTTCCCAGGCTGAACACGGCAGTGTGCTTCCAGCTACATGTAATTAGTGGCAAAATCCAACAGGTGGCACAAAAGTATTTGAATTTTATATTGATTTAAATCATATGCGGTTAAATTACCAAATAAAGTACAGGGACTTTTTTGGTTAAAAGAAAAGCCGGGGGGCGGGGGGGGAGGTGAAGAGTTAAAAAGGGAGAAGCGTTGTCCCCAAGCGGCGAACGACGCCCGCCAGTGCCGAGCACCGGGGCGAGGCCAGCGGCTCGCTGCCTCTCGGGCCGCCCCAGGCAGCCGGGACCCTGGAGGCCCGGGGGGGGTGACATGGCGCTTCCCTCGCCCCTTCTCACCAGCGGCGGGGTGGCTCGGTCGGCGGGACGAGGCCGGGCCCGGGGCATGCCCGTCCACCCCCTCACCCCCTCATCCCCACGGGCCCGGCGATGCCCGCGGCCCTGGCCCCGGCTGGCCGNGGAGGGAAGGAGGGAAGCGGGGCGGGCCCCCTCCGCTGGCCGCCGCGGGGCCGGGAACGGGGCCGGGAGCGGGGCACGCCGGCACCGCAGACCTGTGGTCCGCCCGGGGTCAAGCTGAGAGGGGATGGAAAGAGGGAGCGAGGGAAGCGACGCTAACCCTGGAGAGCACCCCCCCCCCCCCCCC